>JBCAUI010299966.1:0-15550 GCA_038406195.1 Haplosyllis anthogorgicola
TTTTTACTGTGTGCTTCATTTGCTGCATCAGAAGAATGGAAAACTACACACAGATCTCTAATATTTGTTTAAAATATCTCTGGAGAAATATGTACAACCTATGTGCTAAAATATTCTTTCTGTCTTACTCCCGTCGGGTACCAACGGGTTCCATCTAGTACGTTTAAAAAACATCACCCATGCATGATTATTTCTTCCACGTTCCAAACCGTAACTTTGTAATTATCAAAAGAATAATTGATCACTAGGTATTAATTTTTGAAAACCGCATGCGGTATTCACATAAAATAATAGTTTATTAAAGAATAGGATAACCATTTCGAAAACGTTTGATCGAATTTATAATGGTATGTACAGTGTGCATACAAAAATAGCGCTTGGATTTCACACCATCCCAATCTTTTCATCTTGGAGTTTTCGAAGTTGTGATGCCTAAGCCATATCACAATAAGCAGATACAGTATAAATTGATCTGCAAGAGCATATCAGTAATTGTGTGATTATCACAATTAATCAATTTAGATCCCTGGAAACTACAAACTTAAATCAATAACTGTTCATGTCACCAGTATTTACAGCGTGATGTACCACACTTGTAATTGCAATACAAATTTAACTTGGCAAAACAATCAACAAATCATACAAAAATACCACAAATTCACACCCGCCTATCTTGTTATCAGAATTTGCATGTATAATTTCCCTTGCAAATTGCTCTGTCACAATATGAAAATCTATGAGTATCAGTTTTGGAACAATAGAATTTCATGCCGCTCATCAATATTTGAGAGTGGAAATGTATTGTTCTCACAAGTTCTGAGACTGCAATCTCAGGGGCTGATCTGTTCCAATACAATAAATCAATTTTAAAAATTTAAACGGTTTAGAAATGTAACTTTTGCTAAATTTACTTTAAGTTGAAAGAAAGAAGGAATTGAAGAAGAGTCGGGAGGCCAAACTACAGGCGATGGCCCTAACAGCTTTCAACCCGCAAGTTCGACCGTGGACTCTTAGTCGCAACAGTTAAAACATCGCAGAAAGTAACAATTTTACTGTACAGTTAGAGTCCTGTTGTGTCTTCATCTAACTAATACCTTATTTCGTGGTCAAATTATTTCGAATTTTAAACTCTTAAAATTAGTTTGCACATCTAATGCGTGAAATCACTATTCGTTTAAGGTTAATTTACATTATAAATTAAATAGCAAAGGAAGTTTTACTTGACAAACGGAACGATCGAGTATTGAAATATCATTATATATTGATATACACCTGTATATATTTGGAACAATAATCGTATTAATAGCAAACATATCTTTTTTACATAGTTGCCCTGTCAAAACGTTATTAGGTTATTTAACAATTGATCTTCCTGATGTAATTGTCATAACTGACCTGCAGCAGTACAAAAGTGAATGTCCGTTTCTTAAACGGCAATCAAATTTAACAATAAACTATTTAACATAACAATTGGTCGTGTCACTTTTAGTACATGTGTGTACAGAAAATTTATAAATTAGAAAATGAATGCAAATGCCTTCTCTGTACGTTAATTTTGCGTCTGAAAGGCTATCTGCAAACAAATCATACTCAGTATCTAACACCTGGGAATCACTTTTCGGGAGGTTTCCCATTGCCTGTCAAGTGAGATTCCCAATTTACCACAGCAGTTACAGAAGCTCGATTTAGTCTCTGACGTTCAGCTTCTACCTGGAGCCTCTCTGCAGTTGTCATCCTCGAGTACACACTCCCAAGATGACGTTTCAAACGAGCACCAGCCGTTTTAGAATCTGCTCTTGCCTGACAGTTGGAGGGAGGACCTGTATACAGATTGTTTGATTTGGTTCCATTGTCTTGTGAGGTAAATTTCCTGTTTGGTGGAGGCGAGCGGGTGTATGATGTAGAAATGGACGGTTTCCTTGCGGCAGAGGTAGCAGAGAGTCTAACTATGTCATCTTGTAATACAACCATGTCGGATGCTGAAGGGGCTGGATCTGTCAGGTTGTTTGATACTGAGGCGCGACCAGACAACAGTTTCTCTTTGCTGGGCACCACAGAGTCTCCACGGGGTGTTTCTCCTCTGTCCAAGCTGCTTCCAGCCCTCTGGGTACCCTTAGGCGGGTATGATTTATTAAGATCGACATCAATCGTGCTAACCGACATTCGGCGACCCATTCTGGCTGCAGCATCCACACTTGAAAAAGTTTCAATGCTATTTTTTCTGCTTGGGGTGCTCTTTCGTTCCGATTTAATGGTCAGAGGTCCTGCTACGCACTGATTCAACCTGCTGTATTGTTTGGAAACTTGGACTACAGCCATTAAAGATGAGAGTGATTTGCACCTCTCTTTTGGATGTCCTTTTCCGAGATTTTCACCCCCATCTGGATCAGAATCAATTTCTTGCACAGGAGAAAATAAACTTCGCCTATCTCTCTGTTGAACTCTGTCAGGCACATCATCTGCGGTGTCAGGACAACTTGTACTCGTATTACTCATTGCAGGACTTGGTGATCTTGATCTTGGTAGGGATGACTCAGAGCCAGAGCCAAGGCCGCCAATTACAGCCGTCCTCTGCTCACACACCGTTTTCAGGATCTCCAGAGCATTTGCAGAAGCCCGTCTATCACGTCGACCATACTGAAGAAAAGCCGCAACTGCAAGGCTTTCCGCTGATGAGCTTTTTCTTATCTTCTGGTTTAGCCTGCACATATAATTTAACACATCTGTGGATTTAAGTGTATCAGGTCACACATATTTTTTAAAAACTTATTTATCCAACCTTCTCGAGATGAAAATTGTCCTTTTTCAAAAAGCCGGAAACCTATCAAATTCAACAGATTTTGTAACTTTTCCAATGGCCGGAAATTGGGCATATTTTAAAGAAAAAGCCGGAATTCCGGTCATAGCCGCAAGATTTCCGTCTCTGACCTTTCGGAAAATACTAACAGTTAACTAATATTATTTATACAAACCAAGCACCGATCATAAGGAGTGATCATACATAATGTTTACATTACCTTGATTCTGCTCCACACTCGTCATCAGAAATTCCTGAGTTTCTCCTGGAACCAGAGCTGGCAGAATCAACACTGGATGAACTGCTTCTTCGTCTTGCGTAAATACTGGATAAATTTTCTCTTCGACTCGGCAAACTGCCTCTTCGGCTGCCAGATTTGACGATCGGCTCATCTTTCCCACCCGTACAATCAATTTCTTTCTCATTTTTATTGGCAAGTTCTCCTGAAGTATCAACAGTCGCAGACGTGCTGGCAAGCCTCCGTCGTTCTACAGGAGGAGATGAGCTTGATTGATCTGTATCAGTTATCACAATGCTCGGTACTGGGCTGTCGCATACCAGACTAGACAGATCTGACGTTGAGGAAGTTGCTTCTGTCTTTACATCCATAGTACTTTGTGATATGTTTAGTACCTTTTTCCTTTTCTGAGTAAAATCACCGTGTAAATGTTGAATTGCTATGTCGACCAATATCGAAAATGCAAATGATTTAATAATGATCAGCAGTTATTAGGTTTGAACGTGCAATAAATTCCACATTTGAAATAAACACAGATAGAAGTCATGTGGTTATGACTTAACAGATGTGCCGTTTTTAACACTTCTATCTCCTGTAAAGGAAACTCCACATGTGATTTCGGTCTCTATCTTGTTTCTAACAACCAGCAATAATTTTAAATTTCTTTATACATTTCAACATCTACATCCCGCTGAGAAAGATTTTACTTTTTCGCATTTACAGCCGAATATGTAATGTTTTCCTTTTTAAAAATAGCACATTTTTTCATGGTGATCAAAACAAAATACCCTACATCATAATCGGTTTCTGGCAAACCGTCAGAATGTGTGCAACACATGCAGAGATCCATCTACATCTCCCTAAATATTAACCGTCCGAAGAAATGAGAAATAGTATTTTTTATTTTCAAATCTTTATTCGTCAATAAAATACTACGTCTCTTACGAAAGTAAATGTTTCATGACAGAATTTTCTTTATCAAATATAACATGATCTATCGTCTTTATGTAGTTATGGTAATATGCATAGTTTATATGAATAAATCAACACTGCACAAAAACCACTCCCAATGTCATCCAAACCATCAATGAACCTATTTGACTAGACCTTGCAAGTTATTAAATTGTCAACTTGTCATGAATTTAAACCACTCCGAACATGTGTTTAAAATATCAGCATTATGAATTAAGTCTCTGGCACCTACTTTTGTATGATGAATTTATACCAGGTCGTGTGCTGGTACGGCTTCCCTGGACGCAAGACACAATCAGGAAAACTGGACTGAAAATAAAAGAAATTAAAGAATTAGCTTAACCCAAAATGAATAATATGATACATTTTAATTTTGTGATATCACACATATTTTGCCTTCGAGAAAAATAATGAAATTTTCTGATGTTTATAACATCATAAAATGGTTTTAGATTTTATCATACTCACATGATTAATGGCATCAGGATAGTTTTGTGTTTCTAGACACAAGCTGCTATGCTGATTGTATACGACACCGTCTTTCCCAGTTAAGTTGTCCAGATAGTTAGCAGTGTACAACTGTACAGCAGGCTGGGTAGTGTAAGTCTCCATCACACGTCCACTGGCTTCATGTACTACACTGGCAAATAAAACTTGCTGTTGAAAAGTTTTGTGGCTGCAACTGTCAAAGTCCCTATTTGGGGACAGAGCAAATTGTTTTGTTGGTTGACTAATCCTGTTTTGGACTTGGGATGACTCTGGCACTACCATTATTGCAAGTGAATTTTTATCAAGTAAAATACTGATATCGTGTGGTATTTTAAGGAACTTGCTGATTTTTCAGCTGTAGGATCTGCAGATCTTTTAGTTGCACGGCCGAAATAAATAACTCATAATGTCATGCATACACATTTTTCTCTTGGTGCAAATATTACTTTTTTTCACTTTTTTTAATCTACTTTTGTGATTGATTTGTTACATGTTAACTATTGTTATTAAATACATGTATATATTGTGACTGTACATACCGTGCAGCCAAAACCTTCTCTCCGGAATTTTCGAGACAAAAATTGTCATCGAACCCTGCCTTTTCGCCTTCTTGATGTACTTGAAGAATTCCGTCACTAAGGTTCGTCGGGGTTCTTAAATCAAATACTGTTCCATTGACACTTGCTACTTCACCTGCAAACACGAGGTTACTAGTTATGCTTTTGTACTGTATTTTAACCCTTCATAATTTTTAAGTCTTGAATGTTAAATTTTAAAATGTCATAATAATGAGTAGACAAGGAGAAATACTTAGTTACAGTTATACATCTATTACGGATAAAACTATACTCTACCTATTGGACAATTATCTTGGTTTTTTGGTGTGAATTTGTCAGCAAATATCGTAATGGTATGGTCGTATACATCTTTCGCTTTCTACAAAAATCACCAAATATGATGACAATTGTGAAATCTCAACTTTAGTATTCAATACGAAACTTTTGATGGATATATCGTAGAAGTGATGGATTGGACTATTTTAAAACCGTCAAAACCTGTCTCTTGTTTGCATTCATTCCTTAATTTTTTTTTACTTAAGCAAAACTTTACTGCCATTTGAAATTATGCTGTCTTGATGGTACATACCGTATTGTTCCTAAATAAAGCACAATAAACTTAAAGATTTACAACAAAGTAGACCATCAGGGTCAACATATTCAACCAGTGACAACCACGAAGCTGATATTACAAATCGCTGATGGCAGCTATTTTGATACTACTTGATAATACTTTGTTTTAGGCAAAATGAATTTCATCTAAGAGGTCAATATTTGATTTTTTGTGAAAAACAGAGGGGGCACTTTAATTAGTGACGGCACTTTACTTATGAACAATACAGTAAGTATTTTGCCCATGGCATGTTTTACTGTTTATCACACTTACGTGCCCTGCTAGGTTGAAGTAGGAATGATTAGTTAGGTTGATTGGTGTAGGTTTGGTACTCGTGGCGGTGTAGTCAATAACCAATTCATTGTCGTCCGATAATTCGTAAGTGACTGTGGTATTCACTTCACCTGGGAAACATTCTTCTCCATCAGGGCTCACGCAAGTCAACTTCACTTTGTTACCATCCACTGTTGCATCCCACACTTTCTACAAAGCAAGTTACCTACTTATAATTCTTTAACCATCGATACATACTGTATGACGTGAACTTGACAATGGCATGGGTTCAGTAAATTTGCAACATTAATTAGAAAAAAAATATTAATAAATTAAGCAACTACCACTAAGCAAGCATATGTAGCATATAATACGATGTATTATAGTTCATTATGTTAACAGTTTATTAATATTCCAACATCTAGAAATAAAGTAAATGATGTTTTTATTAGGGAAGAGGAGTGCTCATAGAAAAGTGATTTGCCACCGTAAATTCATATGACAAAAGTGTGTGATACAAAAAGAAAGCCACGGTAAGGTAAGCCAATACCTGGAAAGCTACAGTTTTCCCACACAGGTGTAAATCTGAATATAAACTATGCGTGCAAATAGCTGAAACCCACGCAAGTCCAACACTATTCCTGGCTACATCTTATATTTTTCTATCCCCAAATGAACAAAAGCAAGCTATTTAATTCTAGATGGAATGTGGCATACTTTATGGAATCCTTTGGGTCCACCATGTAGACAATTCGGCCCATTATTTATTGGTAGCTTATATGTTTGGCCTTCTAAAGTAAAGGTGCCTTTGTGTATCCGGTTTGCAAACCGGCCAACAATGACACCAAAGTACACTGGGTTGCTTTCATAACCTAAAATAAATTTTTGGTAACCATAAGGATGAGTTTACTTTTCTGGGAAATCATCTTGCTAAGGTGGTGTAACATGCTTACATCACACTGAGAAGTTCTACGTCACTGGCAACTGGATTTAAATATTTCCTCTCCATGAGTGTCATACAAGTACCAATAAAATCCTTACCTGCCACAGTATCGTATCCAGCAACAACATCTTCTAGTTTGCCATTCTTGTCAGGAACCTGTATACTAGTCACAGCTCCTCCGAGTGTTATAACTTTAACAATTACACCATTTTTGTTGGTCCAAGTATACCTGCAGCAAGTAAAATGAAATGTTTAAGTCTGGACGTGTCTGAGGATCGTTCAAAAGCACCGCACACTTGTAATCTTCCATAAATTAGTCAGGAGACATAAAACTTGTTGTTAATTTATTTTAACGATTTTATTTTGTTTTTGTTATCTATTTATTTCTGTAATTTCTATCCAGACCTAGTCCAGACTCGATGTGGACTAGACTAAATTAGACTGATACACTCCTTCGTATGTCTATTCTGCCATCACAAACAAAAACCAGACTTATTCTTGCCTGAATTATTTAGAATTTACCGTTTGACAGTCGCTCCATCGACGGTTTTGCCGAAGTCGTCACAGTCAGGTCCCATAATGAACAAGTATGAAGAATAATTACGGTATCCTTTTGGAACAAAAACGTGAAAATTGAGTAAAATTAACTTCAGAACAGCACTTCGAAATCCACCTCCCTGTCGAAGAGATCTCCAACAGAAACCCGGAGGTTACGAAGGTCCAGAGGACTTGAGCACATTTCTTCCAGCAGTAAATTTGTTAGCGGTCATCTTTTTAATCTCGAACTATTAATTTATATTTCTGATTCAGATCGTAATGAAGACAATTTTTGTCTATTAGTCAATTCAATGTCGACAAACTTTGATACAGAATGAAACTCTCTGAAACTACTTGCACATGTTTCCAGTACTTATTCAGTAACGGATCCAGGATACTCATATTAGTCTGAAATTTGTATTTGTAAAATAAAAATTCCGTCTCGCTTTGGTAGGTATAACATTTAACAATAAACTGGTATAATTTTCATAAGAATGTTTCCATAGTTTTTCTACCTATGATAGTTTGTGGTGTGTAACATAGACAAAGAATTGGTTTTAACTTGAAATATTTATTGAGCAGCCATTGCTCCTTGCTCAGTTCCAACAACAGATCGCATACCCGGCAAGGGTATGGATTTCGGCTAAGGTACAACAAAATCGTAACGTTAAAACGATGTCTGTTACATCTCCCCTTCTAAACAAGACGTTTTACCAATACAGATGTAATGTAAAGAATGATACACAAATAAACACGATGTAAAGGGTTGCAAAGTATAAAAGAGACACTTTTAACGTTTGAAAAACAAACATACAGACATGTCACCATACGGACATGGTTACAAATGAGACCAGTGATACTAAATGGAGTAATACAATGAAATTCAAATTGGAATCAAGGAACACATTAATTTCATGACTTTGTGTGATAAATATGGTGCACAATTATGACATGTACATTTTATAATTATACAAAGATCACCAAGAGATACATGTATGTACGATTACATAGCTGAAATTTAAGCCATTGAAATTCAAATAAAGATGAAAATTAGACAATGTGATACAAAATAGATTCCAAGCTGTTGATCTTATAATCTAGATGCACTTTGAAAACATATATTGTGAAAACATTGCACAATGTGCATGATGATACGTTTACCATTTGAGTGTCCAGGTCTAGAAATAGACCCAAATGTACTCAAATAAATTCCTGTCATCTTGTTTTCTTATTTCTTACTTCTTCTCCCTGTTAAAGGAAATGGAAGGTGTCTGTGTTGTCTTGTAGAATGGATACATGGTCGTCACATACAGCTATAACAAAGACACTTGCACAAATTTCAATTACACAATAATAGCACTACAAAGATGACACTTTGAGGAATTAAAATATCTGTTTCACAGATCCAGCCTCTTGGGTGGAATGATGGTACATCCAGAACATGTTACATTATTACTTGTAGCAGTTGCTGCAGTTTTAACTGGCTTTGAAATTCCAACTCTTTTGGAATTTTCAATTTGATGTGTATTTTGTACATTTTTAACAATAGACTTATCCACTTTAGGCCTCTTGGATCCTTGTACTGGAGGCACTTTTGGTGCTGTTAAAGGAATCTCCCATGTTTTAATCTGTAATTTAAATGGTATCTTAGAATGACAGAGATCAACACGGTTTCTGGATACAATGTTACCAGATTGGAGCTGGATCTTGTAGCTTCTGTCTTGTCATTCAACTACATGACCATTGATCCATTTTCCATCTTTGAACACCATCACATCAGATCCTACAACTAAGATATCAAGTGGTTTTGCATTATTTTTCCAATCAAAAACCTGCTTATTTTTATCAGCATGCTTCTGTAACTTGTCTTGGACCACATCATTTCTTGATCTATCAAAATATGGCATAAGACCTTTAAACTGACATGAGTTTAAAAGTTCAGCTGGTGATCCAAGTTGATCAGAAATGGGGGTACATAAGTACTCAAGTAAACCTAATCACCATTGATCTGTGCACTTCTTCATAATTCACTTGATGGTCTGAACAGCTCATTCTACAGGATTCCCAGAGTGATGGTACACACTGGAAAAACATACATTGAGGTCCTTCATACCCTGCAGGAAAGAAGACGACATGAAATTAGAACCATGGTCACATCTTAATTCAGATGGAAGTCCAAATTTGCTAAAAATAGATATCATGTGTGCTAAGGTCTCTTCTGCAGAGTGTGATGTAAGTCACCAGACAGTAATGAATTTAGAATATTTGTACACAACAATTAGGTACAATCTGCCCTGGAATTCAAAAATATCACTTGCAAGTGCATCCCAAGGCTTAGTCAGTACAGATGGGACTAGTGGCTCTTTCTTTTGTTCATTCTGATTCTCCTGGCAGGACTGACATCTCTGTACCATTTCTGCAATGTGTTTGTTGATATTAGGCCAATAAATGCAAGTGCGCACTCTTAAAATGGTCTTTGTTGCACCAAGATGGGCAGTGTGTAGTTTAGTTAAAGCGTCATCTCTCAGTGATGTTGGTATAATGATGCGAGTTCCTTTCAGGACCATTCCGTCCACAATGCACAAATCATCCCTGAAATTGAAAAATGGCTGTACTGACTTGATACACTGACATTAAAGATGGCCATCCATCATGGATGTACTGTTTGAGGATCTGAAGGTCTGGATTGTCACTTGTCACTGTCTGGATTTCTGAAATTTTAGACTCTGACACGTTAACATCTATGTCATGTATTGAAATGTTAAGATCTGATAGTTCAGAATTTTTACCACTTTCTGTATTGTGTGACAGAAGTCTTGACAATGTGTCAGACAAAAACATCTTCTGAGGCTGATATAAACAGTCAAAATCGTAATCTGAAATATGAAGAAGCATTCACACAAGCCTGGGGCTGGTGTTGGTGACATTCTTTTTGAATAAAGATGTCAGAGGTTTATGATCCATTATCACTGGATTTGCATGCATACACAAAATGTTTAAAAGTTTCCAATGCAAAGAGAACTCCCAAAAGTTTGCATTCAATATTTGCGTACCTTGATTCAACATCTGACAAGGATTTAGCTGTGTAGGCAACAGGTCACAAATTTGTTGGTACCTCATCATGTAATTTTTCATGTCATTGTCTGGTTGAAGTAACACAGCACCCAAGCCTAATTTTGATGCATCAGTCTCAACGTATACTGGCAAGTCTGGATTAAAGAATTGAATAAGACAATCACTTGTGGTCTTGAGTTTCAAATTTTCAAAGGTTTGAGTGTGTGACACTGTCCACACAAACGGTACATTTTTCTTCATTAATTGTTGCAATGGATGTCACAGCTTGGCAAGATCTGGGATGAAATGTGATAACCAGGTGACGGATCCTAAAAAAAACGATAGTTGTGTTACATTTTCAGGTACAGACCAATTCTTGATTTCTTCCACCTTCCTTGGATCTGGTTTGATACCCTGTTTTGTTAAAACCATTCTGAAAAATGGTACCTCAGTACAATTGACACATGCTTTGTTGGGGTTAAGGTGTAAATCTATTTCTAGACAAGTGTCCAGAAATTGATCAAATTGGTATCATGCTCTTCTTGTGTTTCACCATAGACCAGTATGTCATCGGCAATTCTTGTTACACCTGTAAGATGTGAAAGCAAGTGATTGAGTGCTGATTCAAATAGGTCACCACTGTTACAAAGGCCCATTGTGAGTATGTTAAAAACATACACCCCAATTGGAGTTAGCATGGCAGTGAGTAATTTGGACTTGGCAGATAAGGGTAAATGGAAAAACCCTTTTGTCACATCAAAGGCACTAAAATATTTGGCCTTTGCAAGTTTGTGAGAGACCTCATCAATGGTAGCACTATTGCATACTGGACGTAAAATATATTCATTGAGTCTAGTCAGATCAAGACATATGCACAATTTACCATTTGGTTTTTTTCACAATAACATATGAATTCAACCACTCTGTTGGTGTATTTCTATCCAACTTGGATTTAATTCCTTGTATCTCCATGGACCAGATTTCTTCTTCAAATTTGTCCTGAAGGGCTATTGGAACATGTCTATGTGCAGCCTGAAATGGAATTGCATTCTCTTTTAGTTTTATCTCAACAGGTTTGATTGGTAACTGCCCCACACCTGAAAATAGACATGAATATTGGCATCATTAATGATTTTGTCCTTCATTAAAGAAGGGATTGGGGTTTTGACTCCAGTTTCATCAACATCTAGTTAGGCTTACATTTATCTGGTACCACATAGAACTTGGAAACCTTTGAAATTTTACCATTGGTGACAGTAAGACATGCTGTACCTAGTTGCTTGATCTCAGATGTATTATAAGCCTCCAGCATAATGTTTTTATTTACTGACTTTGTCAAATCTTTGACTGTGATGTCTGGAAATAGATGCTGAAATTCATACAAAGGTAACAGATTACCAGCAGCACCAGTATCTAATTTGAAATGTGTCATACAATTGGCACCAGCTTTGTTACAAAGCTTTAAATCCATCAGGATTCTCTTGTACTGTGCTGACAATTCTGAAGTAATTTCATCAAACAAGACATTTTCCACAGAATTATACACACCAGTTTTGAATAATACCTTATTGATAACACTGATGGAATCGTAACTAAAATGATCCTCTTCCACATCGTGAAAATCATTGCTGGACCACCATGGTGATCACTGCATTGAGACGAATCACCACCCATTCCGTGTCTGGATTGGCTTTGCTGCTGATTACTACATTTGCACTGACCTGATTGAGAGCATCCAGGACCACCACCATGGCCCCTACCCCTACCTCTGGGTTGTCTACTGTGACTTCAGTCACACTTACAGACAACATTGACATCAATAGTACCTGTGTTTGATTTTCCATCTTGCAAGTTCTTGGTGTATTTTTTTCTCTCTGAATTATGGCCTCAACTTTTCTCACAATGTTTAACACATCTGAAACTGACATCTCTTTAGTTACTTCTTTAAGAAGCTGTTCCTGTACATGTTTTTGGCAATTATGCATTAAAAACACAAACTTGATTATTTCATCTTTATTCATGAATTCGCAATCATTAGCAAGATCCCTGAGTTTAGACATGAAGTCACTCTGGTCTTTACAATGGTTGGAATAAAGTGAATCAAGTTGATACCATGTGTGTATCATTCTGCTTGTGGGTTTGAAATAGCAAATCAGATGCATTGAGAACTTTGTCCAATTCATGCTTGTGGGTGGGGTCTGTGAAAATCAGATCCTTTTCATAAATGTCGTACCCTTTACCACCCATCCAATTGAGTAACAGAGAGACATTCTGTTTTCCATCCAGTTTAGAAAATGGTCCATTGACCAGCAAGTTGTTGACCTGCAACTTGAATCTATTAAAGGACTCATAAACATTATTACTATCCCAGTTAAAAATAGGTTTGTTGATTGGCACACTAATTGTGTCAGGCATTGTGACATTTGTGGAGGGTACAACTGGATGAAAAACTGGAAAGATACATGTTGAATTTAACAAATCTGATAGATTCTGAACAGTACTAAATGGAAATACATCCATAAAATGATCATGACAAGCATTTAAAACCTTGATCAACCAGGTACAAATTGAAGGATTTGTGGGAAAATCGGATCAATTAGTCTGAGAATGACATGCTAGTTGCAATGCATGACATCATGCAATGTAAACAAACAGCTGTCACTTTTGGAAGAAATTCTATTTCAGCTGTGAAATGCTTAATACTGCATTATTGCCAAAGAAAACTTTGGGGTGAGAGAAAACACCAAGCCAAACAAATTTATAGCCACAATCAAGGCTGAATCTGTTGTACTGTTGTTGGAACAGTGTTTGAAAATATGAAAAATACCACCAGCAAGTAGAACTCTGCCATGACATGTTGTGTGAGCACTGGTAAAACACACCAACATGATGCAGCTGAAATGATTCCACTTTGTAGCAAAGTCCGGAAAATTGTCTGTAAAATGGTGATACTTGCACATAGATATGCTAGCATCACTCTGGTGAGTCTCTAGAACAATGTTCAGTTGATTTCAGATCATGAAATTGGCTTAAAACTTCATATAAATTGATGGAAATATCACAGGTCCATATTTGGAAAACAGCATGGTTCCTCCATTTTAAAAATCAGCTTCCCAACTTTAGACAATTATTGTAGAAAAACATGCCATTACCACAGGTTAGAAGTATTTTCAGGATGATCTGTGCATGTTCCAAATTGTTTCTTCTGACAGCATATGATAGTTTGCGGTGTGTAACAAAGACAAAGAATTGGTTTTAAACTTGAATATTTATTGAGCAGCCATTGCTCCTTGCTCAGTTCCAACAACAGATGGCATACCCGATGGTGGGTATGGATTTAGTCTAGGGTACAACAAAATTGTAACGTTAAAACGATACCTACTACAAACAGTCAAGTGCATTAATTAAAGATAGTGGAAAAATATTTTTAAAAATGTGATCTCATAGTGCGACCTGTTGACTTATATGGGTGTAAATTCTGTATTCAAATTGGGAATCTTTGCTTGTAAGGTATGTTGTGTTTAATGTAATTCGGTACCAATTAGTCCAAATCCTGCACTCAGTAGACCTTCTCATGATCCCGCATCTGTGATTACGAGGCAGCGTGTAGAGATGAACCTGCACAGCAGAGGGCTAGTTTTACCAGCTGATGGGAGCTGCAAAAACGGGGGAACCTGAAAGCGGAATCTGCCAGCCTAATATAGGACAATAGTATTATAACCACTCATGCCAAGCTTTAGCTGTGCTTGCTATGGCTGCCACTGCAAGCCAAGCCCTAGGTCTCCCTTGTCTTATTGGCTGGCACATGGACACAGCTTTCGTTCCCTCTCACAAACTATATGCATCCGTCGACCTATATTGATATTATGCGATTAACCAACTCTTAAGGGAATGGTTAATATGGAAATGTAAGCAGAGCATATGGAGTCGCTTGGTCATGTAATCCGATCTTGGAGAAGACTGCATTAGAGGAACCAAGCACGACAACAACATCAACATATCTGGGGTGTTACACTACAGAAAGTGATATAATAGTTGTGCGATGAAGTACATACATAGGTACATGCAGGAAGCGTTAAGGATAATACACTGTTGTGATATGGTCTACATTTAAGGTTTCGTTCTTCATAGAGCTATGGTTGTTAAAGTCAACACACATGGAGGAGATGGTTTCACTGTCAATGGTTCCTTATTAAGGAGATATAAGGAACACGTATAAATAATTCATGAAAAGGAAATCTGATGATTATTCAATTTAAATGCACTGAAGTCTTTACACACAAGGATAACTATGGATTATGGCTGTATTCTTTCATTTGTAACTAAAGAGAAAATTTTCTTGAACTTCCACATAGCTAACAATATCGGATCACGTTCTTATTGGTAAAATTATGGATGAATCACGACTTCGAAGATAATACGTATTCCTCGAGTTATTTGAATTCGTTGTAAATGCTTCACAGGAAGCCTCAGAGTAAATCTATAAGGTGTACACTAGTATGCAACAGGTGCACACCGCCATAGCCATTTCCTTAGTTGCAGAATTAGTTTCAACCAAAGTGTACACTAATGTTGTACAGTAGGTGTACCCTGGTACAGCAGGCCGCATCCCAGAGCAGCCAAAGCTCAACCTTTAAACACATGAACGCTATTTTACAGGCAAGTTTACTTACGTGGATATATATACATGTTTACATGTTCACAGTTTCATTTCACACGGGTCTTGGAACTGTTATCATAACCAGAGAATTTGTCTTTGTTTAATTTGCAAGTACCAAAGTGAGTACCCTGTTTCATATGTCAATGCGTGATTGATTAATTTCTTAAGTTGCAAAGTCAATTACTAGATATAAGATGTAAATTACTAGATATAAGAGATTGCAGAAAAATTCATCTATTACTTATGTATGCAAATTAAATGGTGTGCAATTTCGTGAGTTTTAAAGCAAATAACCGTTTCATATTAATGGTTACGTGCAACACGTGTTACATGTTATTTACATCATGAATACAATTGCTTCCCTCAAATGTTAATCTGAACTAAAATAATCCTTTGTTTATAACTACTACAATATTA
>JBCAUI010300077.1:0-15547 GCA_038406195.1 Haplosyllis anthogorgicola
ACACCATTCACACCAAACCTCTTAGATCCCTAATTGGCAAAGCTAAATATAGTAAATCCACTTAAATAATTAAAAAGCAAACATCTGCCCCTGCATATGTCTCTGCATATATAAGGAACGCGCCTCCAGCCCTCTGGGTAGTAGTAGAAGACGAAGAGGATTTGGGACCAGGCAGCAGGCTAGAGACCTTCAGTATCACTTGTAAGATGTACAGACTTCAGCAATAAATTATATTCAATGTTAACCTACTACGTCAGCGTTATCTGTTCGTGAACTAGTGGGAGAACCAGGGAGAAGCCATTCTGTGCATTTACAAAATAATCAGTAAAGGCGGTAGAGATTAAAACATGATAAATTTGACCTTCACTTACATTTGACCTTGACATAATCTATTGGTCATAGGGGTGGCAACAGATGAGATCTGTAAATAACAGTAAAATATTGGACAACCTTTACTGACTTTGAACTTGACTCAACGTCCTTGACCTTGACCTAAATGATGAAGATGTGTATGTATTCCAAAATGGCAGGAGGAACGAAGGAACGAGTACGAGCAGAGCAGTTCATTACAGGAAATAAGTCCATTACAAATGTACGTTGTGCTTGTCATAGCAAGAAATGTTGTATACATTAAATCTAGACTGAGTTACCGGAATAAAACCTAAACTCAGGCTCCTGAAATTTCTGTCACTTTGGACACGTACAGAACACAAGGGAATTCCTTGGCTGGAGACCTGCCTGAACATTCATTACGTTTGGACTCCATTACTGATTACCAGGAAGGTGACCCACGTCGCCATATTTATTTGGACGTCCAAATAAATATGGCGCCCATCTTTTCCGCCATTGGTTGGGACCCTGAAAAGATGCACGCCATTGGCTGGGAATCTGAACAAATGTGAGCAGAAGATACGCAAATGCGATGGGTTTCCTGCCTGATTTCCTGCACTGAAGCATAATTTTATTGATTTGGGATTAAAGGATTTTATGCCAAAAAGAGAATTCAATTGAAAGGAGCATAACTTCATTTATTGTAATTATTTACTTTGCACTCAAAACACTGAAAGAATTTATCTGCAGATCAGATGCATTAACTGATAAGAATTTATGTATACTTATCCGTCACTGTATTGCATAGAAAAGATTACAAAGTGATTAGTTGAGTTTGATCGGAGGAATGTCTTATTACCTATCACCTACCTACACACGTGCAAGCACGCACGCACACTCACAAATCATCATACTACTAACAATTTTAAGAGTCGAAATCTGTCACGTTGGTGACGGGGGGGGGGGGGGGTCAGTCTGCAGGACAAATGTCTATCAACAAATGATAGACATAAAACAAACCAATCATAAACTGTTGCATTTTTATAATTTGATATAAAGTGACAAAACATGATAAATTTAGTACTAAACCACAAATCGCTATTATCCAGTGTAAATATCTCATAATATTTTGTGCCAATAGATCATCACAACTTGAAAATGGATCTATCTCAACTTTACAATTTGTCCACAATCCAGCCAAACAACAAACTTTAATATTATCTGAATGTACAGTACCCAGCATCATGTTATAAAATACATCAGGATCAAGATTTGAAATGTAGTTTGATGTCACATTAAAGATTTTAATATTCTTCAAATATTTAAATGTATTACTTCTTATCTCAGTAATTCTGTTATTGGAAAGATCTAATGTAATTAGGGATAGCAAATTATGAAAGGCATTCTCATGAATCACTGATACAAGATTATTTTTGACGTAAAGATGAAGCATTTCCTTTAATGGGAAAAAACAGTTTGACTTCAAGATTTCAATGTTGCTAAAGCTGGAGATCTAGATGTATTAACAAGTGAGGCATAAAGGTATAGATATTCTTTTCCAAACAACCAAGATCTGAAGTCTTATTTCTAAAGATCAAAAATTGCAAACCAGAAACCAATGAAATAACATTTTGTAACTCAAAATTACACATGTAACACTTGAAGAACTTAAAAGAAATGGCATTGTTATTTGCTAAATGTATACCAGATATACCCTTACAAATTAGAGCCTTTGCAAAGCAGATATATTCTAGGGGACATTGAAAATTTACCAAACTGTTATCACATGTCATCTCATCATCTCATCCTAAAGACAATCATTTATTCTGTCACATACTTTTGAGAAATGCAAACATTTAGTTTGAATTTTACATCTGAAGAGACATTTGCACGATAGTGAATAACACTTTCTTTCATCATATCCATCTGGGCAATCCCAAACTCCGTCACAAATAGTGTCATATGGAATGCAATATGAATCTGGACACTTAAATTGTGCAGAACATTGAAAATCAGAACAATTACACAAATGAGCTCCATTTTTACAGTATTTTAATTGGAAATTATTGTGCTCATAAGAACACATTTTATGACTTGGAAAATAGTGACTGTGTCCTGGTAAACAAGAAAGTGCATCAGAGTTTTGACAAAACTGCACTTCATGATAAGGATTATTTAATAAAGAATAATATTCTTTTTCATCTTCAGCATTGGGACAATCTGGAATCAGATCATTTACCAAAGTAAAGAGAATATTAGTTTTACTATAATCACACTGAAATTCAAGAATATTATTATGTGTCACATTGTTTGTGGCTTGTCTTATGTTCACATTTGCAAGATTGTCCAAAGTATAAATAAGTGTTAAGTCACTCGACATAGATTCTGTGTTAATTTTGTTATTTGTCTCTTGATTCTTCTTAATAATTGCACAGATTTCATCGTCTTTCCATGTACAATCATATTTTCCATCACATAGTTGAGAATATGGAATACACTGGCTGGAGTCAGAGCAAGAGAAGTACAGGTCAGAACACTTGTACTGATGTTTTTCTGTAATACCTACATACTTACAAAAAACAAGTATATTTTGTTGTGAACTGGATGTTACATTGCAATTACATTTAGTTTCATCATCTCCATCATGACATTCAGTCATGCCATCACAAAAAAAAGCATCTTGAATGAAAGTTCAATCTTTGCATTGATAATAATTAGCATTGATAAGCCTTCCTTTAAGAGAAGATGAACAAACAAAATATTCCTCTTCATTAGTTATATTACAACTTTGATATCTGCTGACCCACATAATGTTTTTAAACCTTATTGTTTCCTCAGAGTGAAATACAATACATTCTGTAAACAAATTGTCAAGCAGTCTAAAATGTAATGGTTTCAAATGAAAGTGCCACCACTGAGCAACATATTAATTAATTTTGTACTCTATAATCTCCTGAATGTATACAGGAAATGAAGACTTAAGTTTACAAATATTTTTATGTTTCTCTGTATGATTATTGTATTTACTCTTTGTAAATGAGAGACATTTATTTCCTATTGAGAATTCAACATTTCATTCTGCAGGAACTGGAATGACATTTGTGTTTCTCAGTTCATTAATTTTGTCTGTTTTCTGTTGACACACAACTATTCCAGCCAATTCTTCTTCACATGGAACATTAATCCCATCAGGTTCAACTTGGCTAACTAAAACCATCATAACACAGTTCTTATCTTTATCCTGGATTGGTTGCATTATATTAGATATATTTTCATTTGTCTGAATATATCCTTTGTTCATAGGAAGTAATGTAAATGAAGCTGATATACCAAGGGAAATACTGGCCTGGCCTTTCATTATGTAGTTATCCCACAGTTGAAATGCAATTGGTGTACGATCTGAATATGAGTGCCAGAATCTGGTCTGAAATGTGAACATTTCTTTATGTAAACTGAAATATGTTTTAAGCTTTTGCACCTGATTTTTAAGTATAAATTTAATATTTAAATATTTGGCTAACCTCAGCTTTTTTCTGAGTCCAATGTGAAATGGCCCCTTGGAGAAAGTGTGCGTAAGTTCACAAACTAACATGTCACTCAAGAAGTGGAAAACATCATCATAACTGGAGAATCTGAGTAGAGTTGCATTGTTGGAGGCACAAGTTTCATTGGCTTCAAACCAGGAAACATTTAGTCTAGGTCCTGTTAAATAGATGCCTCTTGGCTTCACATCCCCTAAAATTAAATTATTAATCATGTAGCTTTTCATTACAGTACATGCTAGCAATGACGACGTTTCCACTGGCTGGAACTATTCCTAACTGCCGTACCAGTTAATGGAACGCATTGGAATATAACAAAGACATCCTTTACACACAACTATTTATTTCTACAAGACTACCAGAGATACAAGTCTGTTCTCTTCAGTTGCTGGCAACCAACTGTGAGAGAATGAGAAGTGAGCAGCTGTAATGCCCAAGGCGATATCATGAACATTCATTAACTAATGAAATAGCAGCAACACATGGATGTGCGTGCGTGTTCCAATAGAGGTCTTGCCTGCGCGGAACGTTTTTCGAAGTTGGAAATTAGACTTAATATTACAACAGGCAACTTGGAATTTTATTTTTAACTCATAAGGTTTATCAGGCTCCTGTCACCATAGCGGAGAATTCCGCGGGTGCGTTGAACTGCCACGAGGCTGCATATTGATACGGCTTCTATTTAGAATTATTTGCGATGGGTGGTACATTGATACGATTTGATGTGCTTAGTGTTGACATCGGTGACAACTGGGGCATGACCTGTTACCTGTTCATTGTTGTACAGTTAAATGGGGCAGAGCCACTGATCATTGTATGATGATTCTACATGCCTGTAAACATATTGCACTTGAATGATCTCTGTTGTCAATAAAGTCCCTATTGTGTGTTGTGCCCTGGTCATGCATTGATTCCCAGCTCTGTGTTTATATCTTGGTTCAGTCTCAGTGCATAAAAGTCGAACAGCAGGTACCAGCACCTCCTGGCAGTGTTCGGGTAAATAGAAGGCAGTATCAATATGGGTATTAAGTATATTACCAAATCAGTGATGGCAAAAAGTTCCCTTGTTGTCACTCTTTGTGTCAAAGGGTCTGTGATGTTTTGGCTGTTTTTATTTTCCCTTACCATGGTGAATGTTTTGTCCCAAACGTTTTGAAAATCATAAAATTCTATGATTTCCTGCCAAAGTGAAGGTTAAACATAGCTGTTACAGCAACATGGCTCATTTCTGGACACAGACTGTGCACTGTAGGCCAGAGGAGGTCTGACTCAGAGAGAGACAGGTGCGAAATGGTTAAATTCAGCTGTGAAAATAAGCTTATATCTAACTTACAGCCCGAAACACTCAGTAGCTGAAATGTGTGAGATGCACTGTGAGATGCTCTTCTTCAATTACAGTCGGTGTCAAAGATAACAAAGACGGTAAAAAAGAACATCAGACAAGGAATATATATTTTGCCAAACTTTTAGTAGTTATATGTTATTATTTCTCTGGGCAGCTGGTACTCATCTTTTGGATAGGCCATGACTCCACCACTGCAATACACAGAAATTGTATTATTTTGGAAACGAAGAGAACAAAGGAGAGAACGAAAGAATTTCACGCTGTACTTTTGATGCGCTATTGTTAAACTTCTGATATGAATTCTGTGTACTGAAATCATAATACCATGGATATTCCGGATAGACTAGCCTTACACACAAGGCTTTCTGTTGTAAGTGATATTCTTTACACGATGAACTTACATTGTGTAAGTAATTTCTTTGAATTTCACGACACCTGAAGTCTACATATGGCTCGGGTTACTTCACTGTAAGTAAAACTTGGTGTTGTAACACTGTTACATCTCATATAGGGAATAAAATAAATGTAGATCTAATATAACCAAATATGGCATTGATGGTTTCCTTTATCACAATGAAGAGTGCAGTTACTAAGATTGAACCCAGATTTTTGTAACACTGGTAAATTTACTCAGATGCCCTGGGCTGATTCTCGCCACTGTGTGGTTTGGTGCTGCCCTCTAAGATCCTCGTTGTACTACCCGTTCACTCTGGTGTTTTCATCTTTTCTGACTTTATTTACATCCGCAAAACTTTTTGCAGCAACTTTTAAACTTTGAATTTTGTGGAATTATCTGGAGTAACCTAAGGTAATAATACTTATTTTTCATTTAGATTAACTTTTCCTGAGTCATGGAAGGATATTACAAACAATTTAACAAAAGTCAAAGCAGCTAATGTGAAATATGGGATTCAAACCTAAACCTGTCCAAAGTTAGATCTATGTGAACCCCACTTTATCTGAAGTTAAAAGTTAATTTCACCTGCCTCAGACGGGACTAGCGCAACCTTAAACAGCAAACAGCAGTTGCGGTTTGAATGCTTTTCAGCCAGAAATTCACTTTACCTGTGTGATCCATTTCCTTGGTAGGAGTCATTGCCTCATGGTTTTGAGAACAGGCAGCTCTACCAGGGGTGATTTAACCTATTGGCATTTAAAATTTAAACAGGTTTTCATTCAAAAAGAACAAAATCACCCCTACCCCCCAAATTAATGGAATGACAACCATCTAAAATTGGCCATGGTGAGTTTGTTAAAGACTATGGGTGACTACAGAGGGATTGTAAGATCTGTCATACACAATGGAGCATACAGTGTATGTGGGTTGTGCGTATTAACAGACAGGTAGCCTACTGTTTCTCGCATAGGTGAGCAGGCACTTGTGGGGTGTGAACGCATAATATTCATGCCTCGAGGCAGTCGCAATGGTAACTTTGGGAACCTTTTTCTGGCAGGTTGTACAATGTGACGCAGTAACAGAATCATGGCTTCAGCTGAAGTTACGGCAGGAAATCCTGGAACAGCAGAATCAGGGGGAGGACAAACAGTGGACAGAACCGTCCAGGGTCTAAACCAATTGAATCTAAATGTCCAAACGAATGGTATGGCAAAATGATGTTTTAACACTGGAGCTGGGAGCCAGTTGTTCTGGTGTACAGGGTGCCATATTTATTTATTTATCTATCATTTACGGCCTCCCTTGTACAGTGGTAAACAGCAGGTGCTCTCAAAACACAGGTTCATTTAACTAAAAATTACAGTTTCGGTTCTGTAATACCTCAAATGATAGATAGTCGTAAAATACGGATTACAGTGTGTCAAGCTTCCCGTTAGAGATGTGTAGCGCTTGTGTTGTTTTGTTAAAAATGTTTTATACATGTTGACTGATCTGAGTGGATAACTGTCTTGAGTACTTTGGCCTTCATGCTGATATTTTTGCATATCTGCATACATCTTGAATATGTACACATGATAACACATAGACATGATTGTGCTCACCTAGTGAACATTTTGTTTGATGCACAAAGGCCCTGCCTGATTTCAGAATTCTGCACACAAGGTGATACGGATTTACACTGTATACCACAAAGTTTAAAGAAGGTACATCTGCCATCTATGTGCATGCACCAACAGCATAAATGAGTACACTACTGGTTCCCCTGATTATATACCATTTTATTAAAAGGCAACAAGACTTCGAAGTGGTTTAAGTTAATATACTTTTTATAATTCAGGTGCACATGATGAAGATAGTGACGACGAACCGATAGATCTCGGACAGGATCACAGAAAGTCGCCACTAGATGGCCCCACTACATCACGGGAAGATGGCGAAAGCAACGAAACAGTTGCACAAAATGCAGTAAGTTGTTGAGTATGAAATACAGTATGAAAGGGTTAGTGCAAATCTTGCACGATGCCTGTTAAGCGATGCTTGAAAAAGTATGTGATATGTGAGGCTGACTGCCTGTTATGTGTTACCAGTGTACACCCCTTCTGATGGAAAGGGCACCAGATGTGATCCTTAGGATCACTGCATGCAAGAGTGTAGGCATGAGAACCACTCTGGTATTAAAACGCATCAGTGTAAAAGGTATTCACTTCATGCAAAATTGGACTCTGGTCCAACAAATTTCAGTCCAATTTTGAAAAACTGGCTGTACTTGTGGGATCGAGTCTCACACAGTGCCTGTCCAACAATGCTTGAAAAGTATGTGAAAAGTGAGGCTGGCTGCCATGCTAACCAAGGGCAGGTGTTGCACCAGAGGTGACTCGATACAACTCTGGCTTTAAAACCAATGGGCAGAGCCACCCAAAGTCCAAAACGGGGGTATCAGTGGCCCCACAAAATGGTTGTGCCCTGGTCCCAGATAAGGGACTGCGACAGTTGCCGCCAAAAACTTAAAAAAAAAATGGCTGTGCTGGCATTCGTGGATCCCTTATTACACTGCACTCAGTGCAGTTGTGCAAGGTTTGCATAGCTTAGATGACATTATTTGCCTGTGAAAATGTGTCCACACAAACATCCAAATTTATATACATATGAACTGAAAATTCACACTCAAGTTTTTGCACGTCAGTTTTTTATTTGCTAAATCCCTATTTTGCAACAATAAGTACCGAATACGGTAAGAAACTGCACTGGTAGATCTTGATTCGTGTACAGTTTTTAAGTCACTGACCACAATCTCGTACATGCATTTTGTACTGCACTACACATCATTTTCAGTTTTTGTTGGTTTTGCAGTTTGTGAATTTGAATTTCTACCTTTGTCAGTCATTTGCATGCACCTTTTTGTCGTCTTGCATTCCTCAGCAAAATATTTTACCTTCCTACTTGTAGACGGCTTCAGGAGGTGGAGCAGTTCCTGAAAGAACAGCCTCATTCCATGTAGATCCGGACTTATCACCGTCGGAGGGGGATGTTACAATTGACAACACAGCAGAACTACACCCAGAATCAGAGGGGAAGGCAGCAACAGATGAAGCAGCTGCAGGGAACTCACCACCAGAGGGAGCTGAGGGCGAGAAGCCTCTGACTGTTGAGCTGATTAAGAAGAAAGAGGCTTTGGACCCTGAATGCGCCACATACACTGTGGCTCAAGAGTAAGTCTTGTACCATCCTGTCAGTGTTTCCACACCTGTGCCAAAAGTGGAATGAAATTATGCAATGTCCTCTAGAAATCAGGGGTGCACCCATGTGGTGCACTGAAAAAAGATATAAGAGTATAATATTTTTACACCAGTACACTATGCTAAGAACATGAAACGAACAAGAAATTAAAACACTAAATTTCAATAATGTATTAAAATCTCTGTTTGCAATTTTAGGGAAGAACAGCCACCTTCTTATGAAGAAGCCATGGGGATGCTGATTGGCCAGGGAACTGCGTCTAATGTAGCAGCCAATCAGATGCCGAGAAGTTCAGCCAATCAGCCTCGAGCAGCAAAAACTCAGACTCCAATAGCAGTAGCGTCACCTGGTGGAGGAAACTTGTACTACTTGGACTTCATTCCGCATCTGGACTTCCGGAAATCAACAGAACCGTTCAAGTGAGTATTTTCGATTTCCAGACAACGAGTCTTTGGGTTGTACCTGAATTCCCTGTACAATGCACTCTGTCTAACTCGAACCTGAATTGAAACTCCAAAAAAGTTCGAGATAAGCAGAAGTTCGACTTATCAAGTAAAATTTAAGTAGAAAATGAGCTAAAGGGATATTTGAAAAGGTTGAGTTAAACCGAAATCGACTTATCCATGTTCAAGTTAAACGAGGTGCACTGTAGTTAACATCAAGGACACTGTGGGTAAGTGACTTGACATTTCTTGCGCATGTAATTTCTCCAAGCATTGGCGAGTAAGCATGTGAATGACCAATCAATTCACTATTCAAGGCCTCGAGTCACGCAAAATCTGAAACAGGGATACCAGTGACCCTAAATTGATTTCCTTCCACAAAATGTTTGAAAAAAAATCCCCAAGCACTGCTGTTTTGATACTCAAATGCGCAGTTCATACCAATTTTTTTCAGTAGTTTATTTAGAATTACCAGTTGTACTAATGCCTCAAAAGTAAATAAGAAGCACCCTTGTTTTTCTCTGACACTAATGCTTGTGATATTAACAGGTACAGTAAATCTTGTCATTTACGACCACCTTTAGAACGAATTTTTGTGGTCGTATGAGCGAAAACAAAAACTTTGATTCTGTAATATCTGGTCACAAATAATGAGTGGTCGAAAAATTCAGTGGTCATAAAGTACAAGTTTTACTGTTATGATTATTGAAAAGTGAATGCATTGCTCTATTTGCAGTCAATTGGTGGATCGTGCGAACCACTGGTTACACACCAACCCACAGTACAGCGTGGTAAACTGTGAAACGGTCATACAGTACTGGGCGCGCTCGCACGGCTACAACCCTTACCGTGTGGTGGCCACGAGAAGTAAAATATCCGCAGATCCAACCATCTGCATGCATGTTCTCAGGTAAGGCACACACCTTCTAACATTACCGGGCACACTTACACTGGGCATCTCTACACCCACGCGTGGGTGCACTGTATGCCACAGGTAGTATGCATCGTGTGTTAGCGATGTGAGGTAAAATGTCTGCACATGTGATCATGACCATGTGTATGCATGTTCTTGAGCGACACCTGTCTTGAACGACATCATGTCTTTTTACGACACTTTTCTCTACACACAACATAGTTAAAACATGTTTAAATGACCCTGTCTTGGGTGACACCCTGCCTTTTACGACACTTTTTGGAGAGAAAAGTTCTACTGTACAATCTTGCATGATCACTGACGTGTCTGTGTGCATGCATGTTCTAAGGTAAGTGTGGTACAGGAACACAGATATAGACACATACACCTACTTACAGTACTGGGGCGCTTGTGCTGAACATCCATGACCACATTAAAGTGTCAATATATAGATGTGACCATATGCTTGCCTGTTTTCAGGTGAGTGCGGAGCCCATGCACCCACAAGGGTTAGCATAAGGCTAATTTCATTGGCGGATATAGGATTTCTAGTATGATGGTTGCCAATCTTGAGGCGCACAAAATTTTAATTTTGTGTAAAAATCAGCACAAACTGCACGAAATGAAGTTGGGCTACCCCCTCACCGCAGAGAGGTGATCCACAGAGTACCAATTCCTGGGCAATTTGAAAATCAAATGAATTCAAAATTTGTAAACTAAATGTAACAGTTTACAATTCAGTAAACTCTGCATCGCACAATTTACAGCTATAAATAGGAACATGAAAATCAATGACAGTAGATGCACCCAAAGGGAGGATAAGATATCAAGAAACATCATGGTTGCCAATAGCTTGTACACGCTAGGGGCGGACTGCTTTATCTGTTCTCTGGAGTGAAACTCTGGAAAGCACATCTGCTGTCACATTCATCCCCCCTTTAAGATCTGTTAGGGAGGGGTGCCACCCCTATTTTCGCCCAAAATTTAGCAGAAAGCGCATGAAAATGAAGAAAATTTTGGCCGTTGGGAGTGGGGTGCGTGCCGGCGGCGCCCCCTAGATCCGCCAATGCACTCAATACATATTTTGTGAAAACAGTGACATGTTCATTGTGTTTGTAGATTATGGTTTAAGGTAGACTCACAACAGATGACACCACAGTTCCTGTATTATCAGGACTTCTGGACGCCGTACGAGAAGAACATCTCGGACCTGATCGACATGATCAACTCACCTACATTCAGTATTCCAGGTATGTACATGTACTGTACAGTAAAATCTGTATTTGGCGAACTCCCTACTTTTCATGCCTGAAAGTACGCAGATGACAGTAGGTATGCCCAATGGAGATCCTATCACAGAATTCACTGCAACCAACAGAATTTTTTTTGTAAAATTTTGGATCTGCTGTTCAACTTTTGTTGTCAACAATCGAAAATGACAACAAATGGAACCAAAGAATTAAGAAAGGAACCATATAATGCAAATTAAATTTGTAAAACTTATTTTAAGGCATTGGAATTGATGTTCGATGGTTCGTGATTATGGGTGATGATGCATATATCATGTAAAACACCTTTGAAATGTTTGAAAAGTTCATGAATTCTCGATATTATTGAGTACGTGGTTTGGATATGACAGCAAATACGCCCAATGGAGTACAAACTACAGTAAAATCTACATTGCGTGTACCAGCCATTGGGCGAACTACTGTTATCCACATACTGTTTTTCAATCACCAAAATGATTAAGCTTCGTATTTTCTACTTCATTGGGCAAACCTACTATCATCTGTGCACATTTTTCTATGATATATTGGTAGTTCGCCCAAAGCAGATTCTACTGTACTGAAAAAAATGATCGGTGAATGAAAAATAGTACGTGGATGACAGTAGCACGCCCAATAGCGAGTACGCACAATGCAGATTTTACTGTATTAGATTTGATGGAACAGATTCACAGTGTGAGGGAGCAACATGCTGAAAAAAGTTGTGATGTGGAACACCCCGCCAAGGATCGTGATATTGAAGTGTTCACTGGTCCCCGAACTAGAAGTAGGGGCTTGGGTGGCAGCATAAGCACGTTAGAGAACGACCTTAACACTAGATATTACTCTAATGCACTACATGGTAGCAGCAACAACAACCTGGATTGGCCGGAGACCTCCCTGAACATACTGCTTACTAGGCAGGAGACCCATTGCATTTGCGCATCCGCTTCGTGCATCTTTTCAGATTTCCAAGCAATGCAAATCTTTTCAGGTTCCCAACCAATGGTGGGAAAGATGGGGGTGCCATATTTATTTGGACGTTCAAATAAATATGGTGACGGGGGTCTCCTGCCTGGTAAGCAGTATGTCCAGGGAGGTCTCCGGCCAACAACCTGGAGTGCTTCATGATTTAAACAATATATTGTCCTTCAGGGGCCAATACTGTTAATTCATTCGAAAACCCCACAATAAATGTAGTTTGTTAAGTGATATAAGATGTGTTTCAAAATGGGAGGTGTGCATTACTAAATTAGAATAAATGCAGTGTGATACGCCAATATTCCTATGATTGTTTTATGTGTATTTCAGGAGTGATATTGCGGATTGAGACGGTTTTGCACAACAGAGGATCTACCGCCGGGCAGTCGTTCTTCCAGCGCATGCGCCAGACCTGCTGGTTCGAGTCGTCAGCCGACAACAAGATCTACACGTTCTTCCTGCGCGTATTTACGTTATGGGCACCAAGCCAAAGTCATAGGAGAGGTCGCGTAGGTAAGTGTAACATGAGGCGATTGACCTTCTAAATGACCTTCAGTGAACTTGACCACAAAGTCTACACTTTCTTCTGCGCATCTTTATGTTACATGGCGGCAAGGTCACAGGAGAGGTCGCATAGCTAGTTGTAATAGTGTGTATAATAAATGTAAAAGTCACGAGAAGGTAAAAGAAATGTGTCTTTACATTCTGAGCATCGAACCTAAAGAACAACTTTCTTCTCAGTTTTATGTTCATATTTCAGGTTTTATGGATTTCTTGCCGGAGAGGAAAGCAGACGTTCACGCGATGCACCCGCGCTACTGCTTCCCGCATGTAAGTCTTGTTTTCGCTTCCTCAGAACTCTGGTTTTTTGGCTCATTTGGCATATCATGATTTGTCCGTCGTCGTTGTTGTCGTTGTCGTCGTCTGTTCACACTCACTCTGAGCAGACTATTGATGATAGAGACTTTATATCGTAGATACATATGCACCTATGTCCTCTATGATTGCCCAGTAAATATTATGATGCTGTGACCATTATTCTCAAATTGGCAGCCATATTTGTATTTTTCTTTGATCCTTGGTCCTGGACATGCATTTGATGGAACAAACTTCATATTTAACAGCCTTATCCACCTATGTACCCTCTGTATTTTCCATAAAAAGTCTATTGATGCCACATATATTTCCAGTTTATCAGCCATATTTGTGTTTTTCGTAGATTACATATTGAAGATTTCATCTGATACACTTTATTTGTACCCATGACTTAGATTTAGTTTTTGATAATGCCAAATGAACTCAGGTCCATCTAGACCTATTTTTTTATTAGTGCCACTGGAAGCCTCTGTTTTGGACTTGTTGTGTTACTCAGTGTATCTGCCCAAAGGTTTCAAAGTAGGGACGATCTGTCTCTTGTGCTTACACAGTTACGCACTATGATTCCCAGAGTCACTTCTGATTGGTATCCGCTTTCTGCTGTATTAATAAGAATACTTTAAGGCTTCATTCCTATGTTGTAAAGTAAATTATGTGTGATGTTGAAAAGTTGATATCTCCGTGTCGTCAAAAAATGTGAGAACGCATGCAAACCGAAAGCTAACAAAGGCCACAGGGACTGAAACGTTGTGAAATGCCATGAGACATTTTCCGCAGCAGAAAAGGACGTGTAAACTACCAGAGCAGACACAGGCTACAGATCAATGAAACACTGATTTTTTTTTGATTTTTTCAGGCACGATTTGAGACATTCCCGGCGCTGATGCGCAACTTTCACTGGTGGCTGAACAACAAACTGCGCAGCACGTCTCGTCTTGTTACCGTCCATTCTGTGCCGGTCAAGATCAAAACAGGTACAGTAGAACCTGGTTTGAGGGGCCACCCATACTCATAATGTAAATTGGCCTTAAGTGACAGGTGGTCTCACAAAGCAGTTACCATTTTAATGATATTTCTATAAGAAAATACAGTAAAACTCCTCATTTACGGCCACCCTTCTTTACGGCCACTCCTGGTCTACGGCCATGTTGGCTCCAAACATTTTCTTTTAAACTGTATGAAAATGCACTCCTCTATGGCCACTCCTAATATATGGCCTAATTTAATGGGCAAATTGGGTGGCCGTAAAGGAGGAGTTTTACTGTATAAGAAAACAACCTACATATTGACCGTAAATGCTAGGTGGTTGCACAAAGCAGTAGTTTGTTAAATCAGGTTCTACTGTACGGTAAAACTAGATATTTTTATCAAAACTATAGTAAAGTGCGGTCCGCCTATACGGCCACTCCTAATAAGCTGCCAAATTTAACAGGCGAAAACGGTGGCCGTAAATGAGGAGTTTTACTGTACAGGTAAACCTTAATTTTACGACCACCTGCTATTTGTAAAAATTTTGTATAATAATAGATTGGATTGTTAGATCTTGGTGCATAATAATGTATAAAAGCATATGCGCAACAAAAAGCAAAAAAAAGCCGTAAATAGCAGTAATACCGTTCAAGATAGGTAAAATAAACGTGAATGAATTTCAAGGGTTCTGAGTGTGATAAAAGTGTAGTAAAAGGCAGGATGTCGCCCAAGACAGGTGCCGCTCAAGACAGGCTCTATTGTATTTCGATTTTGCTCTGCGTCCAAGGATGAAGAAAATATTTATGAGCATATTAAGCATGCTTTGTTTTTGCATTTTAACTAAGAAAAAACTTAAATATTTGTCTGCAAATAAAAAGCAGTTGCCATGATACAGTATGTATATTTACAGGCGGCAGTGACTATTGGCAGCGGGTTAGTTTCACGGAGAAGTGCGGTGTATTTGGTGCGCCGAGTGAATATCTAGTCATATTGAGAGCTTTCTACGAAGACTTCGGCCAAGGGGCGCCACCTGCGATACAGTATAGGAATATGACGTGCAGGCGAGTGTACAGTAGAGTCTGTCTTGAGCGTCATCTGACTTGGACGACATTTTGCATTTTTTCCTGACTTGAATCCTTAATATTTATGTTTATTAGTCTATCACGCGAAGCGTTGATAGACTTCTGTAGACGGCAAGGTGGTTCTGCTGCGAGCTCAAAAAGTGAGGACGAGGTGTTGGGGATGGACC
>JBCAUI010300188.1:0-15546 GCA_038406195.1 Haplosyllis anthogorgicola
TTCATATCCTTTTGGTCCAAATCATTCACAGAAGCTGATGAGGACAGTGTGATACTGTTGAAAAGTACTTACTTCACGCAAGTAATACATCTATTGGATTGAGATGAATTCACCTAGAAATACATGCAATTTGTCTGTTTACCTGCATAGCAACTGGGAAGTTGTTATTTAGCTGTGCTGCAATACACAGTATTTTGGAATTTGTACTTTCTTAAACCCAAAAAGGACAGGTGAGACAGAAACGTAATTAGGAAAAATCTCGAATGACACAAAGCAGTTGCACTGGCATATACATGTATGTATATTTTATTATTATATGAATACCTATTGCAAATTTTACGATTCTATTGGTTCATCCTGTCTAAATAATTATTTATATGAGTAAATATCAATTAATAGTATATTTACTATTTCTAGTGAAACTGAAATATTTAAAAATTACATAAGTAACTAGAAATAGGAAATGAAATTAGCCTAAATTAGGCAGATTAGGCAGGGCATTATTTGGAAAAACCTCTGTCGTCAATGTGTATCAACTGGGTCGTGCATTACCACATAACTGTTCTCTAGGTTCCTCAGAGCCCAGTGTTTTTTCAATACACGAATTTCGTATCAGAAGTTTAACAATAGTGGATAAAAGCTCTTTGTTCTCTTTCCAAAATGATACGATTTCTGTGCACTGAATAATATACCGTGGTGGACCGAGGTTCACTGGTAACCACTAATTCGGATTTTGGGTGGATTGGGTGGATCGGACGCTGGCAAGCTTTGATCCTCAAGAATCAATGAAGGTCGAATGCCATGCATGTACATTGCATATGGATGTTAGTAAGCAGCTGGTCACACTTTTTACATACTATTTCAAACTTTGAACAGGCTGTGAAGCAGGATTTTGGGGTTACTTGAGATCCTGTTAGTATTGACCAACACACTGCCTAATTTTGAGGCCCTGTTCCAGGTGCTTTTTCCAGACTTCGAATTCCCAAGAACGTGTAACGTATAATATCAAATTTAAGATTTTAACATGGTTACATTTACTTGCAGGACTGTCATCCTGTCATCCTGCAGGACTGTCATGACTGGTTGTTATCTGTCAAGAGACGTATGTACGACATCTTAACTTTCACCTGGTTCAATTTAATATTGTCGAGGGATGGCCTGTCGGTGCAAAGAGCCTCATACCATATTTACCAAGAATATTTACTAAGTCCCATACTAAAATACACTGAATTTTTGCCCCAGAAAGTGTGTCGGACGAGTGGGTAGAGGGGCAAGAAACATAAACGAGAGAATTACCCAGGTAGGCCGGGTAAAATGTCTATCACGCATAGGTGTTAGGTATAAAAGTAGTAAGGGGGGTCCATCCCCAACACCTTATCCTCACCTGGGGGGGTGGTTCATCCCAGCACCTCATCCCCGACACCTCATCCTCACCTGGGGGGGGATCCATCCCCACACCTCATCCCCAACACCTCATCCTCACCTGGCGGGGTCAATCCCCGACACCTCGTCCTCACTTTTTGACTTCATAGCGAAACCACCTCGCCGTCTAGACTAATCAGCAGCTTAACTTTAGTCTGTCTAGCATGACTGTCCAGCTTGACTCTAGTCCATCTAGCACGTCTTACATTAACTTTCCTGAATTGCTGCCAGGAACACAAATCTAATCTCTCTAATCTCTCATCTCTCATGAGTTTCAGGAACTGTTTTCATGTCCATCAAACTCAAAACGAGTGATTCTTTTGAGCTCAGGGAAAAGTCGGATTATCAAGTTCAAGGTCATTCATTTGGTTCAAATTATGAAATTCTATTCCCAACAGGACGTCAATAGCACAGCATAGAAGTCTTTCCCTTTTGTTCTGTACGTTCCGAAATTTACAGGAATTTCTTGTTTTGGTTTGCTAACGCAACAATTGAATGTTAATGGAATATCCTGGTGGGTTATTTAAACTCTATTGAAATAAAATCGATAGAATTTTAATTATCTGGTAAAAAATGTTTCTGTTTTACAGATAATCAGAGCTGTTTAGAAAACTACAAATGGAACTAGCTGCATTTTGTCGAGAACTTTGCATCTGTAAGTGATGTTTGTGGTATAACGTCAGTTTCAAACATGGCGTACCCGCAGTGGTATCCCTTACCCTGTAATTATATCTTGAGTGTTGACATTATATGCAGAAACGGAGATGTACAATAGTCAGAGGGCAGTTAATTATACCAACTATTTAACCGTCAACAGAAAGACTGATTGTTTAGCAAAATTTATTCTGTATGAAAATTATTGTTACAATATTAACAATACAAACATTACTGAGGACGTCATGACAATAGAGGAATTTCAGCAAGTGTTTACTAACATAAATAAAGAGAATGCTTTAATAAGATACATAAGCAATGTTAACAAAGACAGATTTGTTTTTGTTTTACCATCAGTTTATGTCCAACAAACAGAAACAGTTTAATTCCTTGTTTAACACATTTGATCTTCAACACAGGAAAAGAAAGTCACTCAATAAAAATGAGTTCTACATAAAAGGAAAACCTGAATTAGATAGCTTGCACAAAAATTATAGAAATAATAGAATTAATCAATGCAATAATGAATATTTTTCAGTTGTTACAGTCATTATGTACAGCAGTGATTGTTCAAGTCAAAATTACCACAGCAAATGTCTTATGAATGGTCAGATGATGATTAATTCACATTGCAAAACTTCTTGTTTAAGACCAAAGTGCACATGTACTGACCTGTATTATCAGAAATCACAAGATGGATGTTTTCCTTATGTTCATGAATCTTTGAATAAAATACTGCATGTTTTGCCTCTTATTGATCACTATATAGTTTATTTGAAAAGGCAAACAAAAAGTATCTGAAAAGGGTACACACACTTAATATTATGAGAATATGGATAGAGTTCATGAATAGAGTAGATTTGATGATTTATATACTGACTGCAGTAAGGATGAATTGAAAAATATTGAATATGATAGAAAGTTATTTATGAAGGAATGTAACAACTATGGAGAAATTCAATGTACCTGTGTGTGCCAGATGTTTTCCAACACATAAATTATGTGTGTATGAACTTGATCACATGGGTCAATTAATGTGTTGTCCCAGTGGAGCTCATCTAAATAACTGTGAACAAATTGACTGCAACAATATGTTTAAATGCTACAACAGTTATTGTGTTCCTTACAGGTAATTTCCATTATGCCAATTTATTTAAGGTTGTTTTTATCAGTTCAAGAAAAAAGTTGTACAGTTTATTCTTACAATGTGTACTTTTCATTAAAGGCCTTTATGTGATGGTTCCTGGCAATATCGAAAAGATGAAGCTGTGTGATGGTTACAATTGTACTGGTTTGTTCCAGTGTGCACTAGTGGATCAGATGGTGTGCTTACTATCAAAGATGTGTGTGATGGATACAATGATTGCCTGTCTGGAGAGGATGAACATCTTTGTAAATTGCCAGAAAAATGTCCTGGATCCTGTCAATGTTTACTGAATGCTTTTAAGTGCACCAATAGCAGACTGAATTCAGTGTCAAATATAATGCCAATGTTAGCCATTTCAGTCTATTGTAAATTAGAGAATTTTTAATTGATACCAAACAGGAGATTGACAGACTAACTGGTAATCAAATGATTTATTTTATTTGGCAAAATTCAAGGCTGAAGAATTTATGTCCTTTAGCTCAATCTTTGAACATATATTTACATATTGTTGATTTCAAATCCACTGAAGTAAAGACAATAGGTGAATATTGCTTTTCCAACACCCAAAACTTAAGAATAATTATCTTGATGCATAATAAGTTAGCAACCATTAGAGAACATGCCTTCAAGGGTTTGAATAAGCTCATAAAACTAGATTTATCATTTAATAAGCTCACAACATTTTCAACAAAACTATTTAGTGATCTGGAAATTTCTCTTTTAAATGTAAAACACAACATATTTCAAAATATTTATTCTTGTGTTGGTATCAATGTGAAGTTGAATGTAGTTTTGACTGATAATTACAGAGTGTGTTGTTCACTTAGGTCAATGTCTACTCTATGTTTAAGAAAATGGCCTGAGAGCTGCAATTCTATTCTTCATTCAGTAATGGTCAGAAATACAACTGTGTTTGCATTTGCTTTGATTATTCTTCTCAATATTATTGCTATATCACTAAGAGTTTTGAAAATCACTTATGTCCTGAGTGATAAAATAGATAATGAAGGAGAGGTAAAAATGTTAATCACTATATCCAAAGCAACAGCACATATGTTGAATGTTTTACATTTACACTGTAATGATTTACTATTTGCTGTTTATCTTATATCCATATTAAGTGCGGATCTACACTATGGAGAAAGTTATGTTATGTCTAATGTGCAATGGATTAATAGTGTCTCCAGTAAAGCATTGGGCTTTATCTCCACATTTGCAATGCTAAATTCAATATTTCTGCTAAATCTGTAGGCAATAGCCAAGGTAGTTGTAGTGACATGCCCATTTGATGCACTTTTAAGCGCAGTAAAAATATGTTCAAACTTCAAATTATGGAATTTCTTTTAAATAGTACAGTTTGTGTCACTATTTGCATCATTTACAAGTAAACAGTAAACGATTATCTAATGTTTTCACCAACTTGTTTCAATGGTTCGAGAACGTATCCAATCTTTTCCACTTAAAGTTGTAACAATAGTAATGTTGGTGTTGCAAGTGGGAACAGTTGTTGCTGCAGTTGTGTGCTATGTTATAATTTTAAATGAATTGCGAAAACCAAATGTGATTAGGCCAAGTAATAATATAGATGAAAAACAAGTATTGTTTCATGCAGTAGTTGTTATACTCACTAATGCACTATGTTTGCTACCATCAAGCACTATTTGTACCATATCAGTCATCATGGAAACATATCCAATAGATTTATTATTGTGGAATGCTATTTTGATAAATCCCATCAATTCAATAATGAACCCAATTATATTTTCTATTCACCCTGTAGTGATGGGTAGACATCGTCTGGAAAACCTACCAGCGAAATACAGGAAGTTTCTTTAGATCTTGAAGAACGTTTAAAGCTTGGGTTTGTTGTAATTGTATTATCTTGCGGTTGTTGATTAGCTTGATCCGGATAAATAACAGAAGCAATTGGTTTGCTTTAAACTGAGAAAAGATTGTACTTTATTTCTTGCAAGTAATTCATAAAACATATTGCATGTTGGAAGTCTCAATCTAAAACTGAATTTGAATTTGTTGTTTGTAACAGCTTAGGTAATGCTTGTGTCTGATTGGCTGATAGACTAACAGCTGCTGTCCTGCAGGTGCACGTGCAAGCATACTACAGCAACTGTTTAAACAATGTAAACCAAAATTATTGAATTGCACATTTCTTTTCTGCTTTTATGTTGAAATAGTTTGAAACAGAAACATTGAATTTATATACCCAAAAAACATCATGATACTTGCACATGGAATGAATTGATGATATATATTTTTACTGGTTTAAAATCAGTGTTGTTTTGTTCAACTAATTTGACATAAAGATAATGTTGCATACATTGGTAGCATAATATTGGTTTACGTTCTTTATGCTATACATTTGAATTAGTTACAAGACAGGACATTGTAAAAATACGTGGATAACATACATTTTGTATTGCAATGTGCAATGAACGGATTGGGGAATCAGAACGAAAATGCTTACATAGTGCAATAAGTGACATGCATGCATGTCAGTGCATGTGAATATGCAAGCTGCCACCAGCTGAGCACTCACTAGCTGAGACTTCCAGCATTTACAGTAGTCTTAAATTAACAACAGCAGGGTACACATCTATTGTTACAGGTTGGTCAATGAGAATGAGAAGTGAGCAGATGTAATGCCAAAGGCGCTATCATGTATATTCATTAATCAATTGAGTAGCAGCAACACATGGATGAGCGTGCGTGTTCCAATAGAGTTCCTTGGTCGTGTGGAACTTTTACCGAAGTTGGAAATTAGATTTAATATTACAACAAGAATAGTCTACAAAGCGTCACGATAAAAGATAAAGCTGCAAAAGGTTTGTCTTATGAAGAGTAAGAATTCAATGCCGTTTTATTGGCTACCAATTTGCAATGCTACTTCTTTAAACCAGCTAAATATATTGGGTAAAGCAAGCTGAGAGTGTAGTACTGTATTAAACACTTAACGTTATTATGGTTTGTCATGTCTAATAAAAATGATCAAAAAGATATCAGCCTTGGTCAGAAGTTTGGTCATCCCAAGAATTACTTTATTGATCATATGTAAATTCTTGCATAGACGTAAACATAAAACAGAACACAGAAATCGTATCATTTTCACGCTGTGCTTTTGATGTGCTATTGTTCAAGTTCTGATACGATTTTTGTATACTGACAACTCTCAATGTCATAATTTTGTTTAACGTTGCTTCGGTGAGGAAATAGTTGCACTGTTGGTGGAATTCCAGGGGGTATTTTTTTCAACTGCTATATTTTTGTAAAATTGTAACAATAAGGAAAATGATTTTTCAGATGGTGGTCAGTATTCAGAATCACATTTTCTGGACCTTTAATAGGACGAAACCACTGTGAAATAAACAACTTTGAACAAAGCTCCCAGTTTCATGCTTTAGTTTACGTACCATCCAAAATGAAAGAATTTGAAAGAATTTCATTTATTCATTGATATAACGTCAGATACAATTTTTGTAATAGTTAATTGAGCGAGTTGTTGGTCCTTAGGTCCCAATCATATCTTCTTGAGCGGGAGGTAATATTTCAACATTAAATTTGGTTCTAAATTTGTTTTCCTTCAAATGTATTTTTAATTAAGGGCATCAAGCAAAATATAATGGGATTCAGCACACAGTTCAGAGGACTGATTAAAATTGCATTCCAGATTAATAAATCAGTTGGATAAAGTTGCAGAATAATAGAAGTCATGTATATGGCTCCTGAAGGCAGCCAACACAGGGAAGTTGAAGTTATAATCAGCACAGCTGGGACAAGTGCAGATTTATATTTTTCAGCCACATTTTCTGTTGACTGATAAAGGTGTTTCAATATTGTTATGGAGATTGTACTAATTGTAATGACACTGCCAAGCTGCAAAATGACCACTACTACTGTCATCATTTTAATTGCAACAGATTTTATGGTTTCTCCTACAAGTAAGCACATGGGAGAAGGAATTTCCTTCTTTTTCTCATAAAACACAAAGACAAATGACATAGCAACACAAAGAAAAGAATTTCCCATTGCACCAATTCCTGAATAAGTAAGTATCTTGGTAGATGTTTTGACTGTAGTATTAAATGGAAATTTTACAATTATTAGTCTTGTAATTGACAACAGAATTAACAGGAAAATGCCATTAAGAATTACCAAGGTGCTATAAAATGCTAAAACTTTACAGGTTACACCTTCAAGCCATTGTTTTGCATAGAGTGCAAAGGTGTGTCCATAATGTTGATCTTTGTAAAATATAAATAATAAGTAGGTTCCATAGAAACTGTCATTTATGTGTAAAAGTAAACGATTTACCACAAACCCATTATTCTTGCCTCCAAGGGTAAACAATTTTCGTTTGTTGTGACTCTTAAGTTTTGATATTTGTACACCCAAAGAAAGAGCATTAAGCAATATAATTGTAACAGATATCAAGAGAGTAAACACTTGGGTAACAGAAGATTTTAAGAGTGTGTCGCAATTATATGGCCATTTAGGTTTTGCAGAACACAAAACATTTGAAGATTTTAATAAGCAACATATCCTGTAGTCATTAGTTGAAATTTTGTCAGTCTTTAAACTATTGCTTATGTCTTCATTGATGTAGGCAAACCTATTGTAAGTTACATTTAGCAAATATAATGATAAATTACCATATATAATATATGAAAGTCTCATTAATCTGTTGCAGGATAGATCTAACTTCATCAATCTTTGTAAGCCAAAAAAAGAATATTCGTGAATAATTGTTAACTTATTGTCATTTAGAAGAATGATTTTTAAGTTTTGTTTCATATAAAAACAATATCCCATTAATTTGTGGGCTTCATTAAATCCAAGATCAAGCAATTGCATCTGACTTGCAGAAAAATTGACAAGGAAACAAATATCAGTTAAATATGAATGGGACCAAATAAATATAGCAAAGGCATTATCATTTGTAGAATGGTACCTATTGCCAGGATTTCTTGTAATGTTTATAAATTTTAAGTAAACAGTATGAGAAAACAGCTTTGAATAAATTAGTACTGTTTGGAGAAGTTTGTTATTTACACATTTGATTGCATACATTAGGCACTGACAATTTGTTGGACAATTCTCATCTAATTCACACAGGTATTCATCCTCCAGAGACAGGCAATCATTGAACCCATCACAGAAGGAAGTTGGATGCAAACACACTTTTCTATCCATTTTAGCACACAGAAATAGTCCTGAACAATTGTAAATGTGACATTTGGCTTCATCTTCTCCCTCTGGACATTGCCATGTGCCATCACATATGTATCTACAAGATTTGTAAATAGCATATGGCATTAAGAATAAAACATAATTACATAACAATTTTTTTCAAAATATTTATTGAGTCAAAGATAAAAATGGAAAAATTCATCACCTGTAAGGTATACAATAGTGCTTGTAGCATTTAAACATATTATTGCATTCCATTCTCAAACAGTTTTTCAAATGTGAACCACTTCGACAATGCATTAATTCACTATTGTGGCCCAATTCATATACACACATTTTGTTTATTGGAAAACATTTAGCACAACCATATGTGCATTGCATTTCATCTTTATTTTTGCACTTCTGTACAAGATACTTAATGTTACTTTCTATAGTTTGTAATTCCTTCTGAGTGCAGTCAGTAAACAAACCATTACTTATTGTTTGGTGCTTTGTCTTTTGAAAAGCAATTAATTGCTTTTTGTTAACTTTTTTAGTTTCATTGACTAAGATATTATAAGGTAATCTAAACATTCCCTTTGCAACAAGCTTGTCAATTGCTTCTTTATATGGAAAACATCCACCTTGTAATTTCTGATAATACAAATCAGTGCATGTACAGTTAGGTCTTAAACAATATGTTTTACAATATGAACCATTATGCACTTGACCATTTATAAAACAACTAATGCCACTTTCATCATCTCCACCTGTGCAATCAGGTATGTTATCATGTTTTGCTGTAAGTGATACATATTCACCACTATTGCATTTATATATTTTAAGTTTTGCCAGTTTTTCTTTAAAATAGGAATTCAGAACATGTTTCTTTTCAACATAGAAAATGTAATTTTGTCTTTCTGAGAGGTCCTTGCTTTTTATTAGCTGTTTTGTTAACATGTCATATGTTAAAAATAAAGTTGAATTTATTGAAGGGAATGCAAAAAATATCCTTGCTTGGTTGATGACACTGATGTATTTCATAATATTAAAACTGAACCTTTTTTCTTTCTCCATTTTATCAGCAGTAATTGCAGACAATGTAACATCTGTCCTGAAGTAATAACAGTGTCCTTTATGTAAAATATCATAATTTTTGCAACTAATTTTTCCTGAAATTTTTATACCACTATTTGTGTCATTTATTTCTGTTTTGTTCACACAAATAACATCTACATGCAAAGGTTGATTGCAAGGTATAGGGTACCATTGTGGATATATTAGATTTGTAACAGACATAATGCCACAAATTTCCACATTTCTTAAATGCTTGTATCCATAGTTTCCATGCAGAGTTAAATTATTTGAACAACTTTGATTTTCTGCTGAAAGAAAATGTTTCAAGATAAATTTGATAAAGATTAAAGAAAAATAACAGAAAGTTTGTGAAAATTAACGAATTGTTAGAGATGCACCCTGAAAAGTGATACAGGGCCTGAGTCTTGTATTAATTTGTCAGATTAAGAGAAGAGCATTAAAACTGCTTCAAAACAAACAAGATTTTCATCTTCTCCCTGGAGGTATCCCAGTTCCAGGTTCCTATTTTGGGCACATAGCAGTATAATGGTGTCAAATAGGTACTAGTGAATGGGAAAATAAATATCCAGCATGAAATTTTTTAACACTTATCTTTGCTACTTGCATCTAATAGCCTTTTATTTTAACTATATGTTTACTGAGTTGGTAGGGAAAAATAATATTGTTTCATAAGGTATATATGAACTATACAACATCTAAAATAATATTATTAACTGTAGTTTATTACTTACTACTGGAGACATTTGACAAGCATGAGTGCCCTGCTAATTGGGGAGGTGAGTATGGTGGACCCCACATTTGTATCCCAACTGGTCTTGCATCACTCCACTTGAAACTGTTTGTTCTCTGAATAAATATTTCTTTGTACAGATTTAAACATTTAGCTGAAACTGAGTGTGAAGTAATAAGAAAGAAGATCTGTAAATTAAAGAATGAATTATTTAGCTTGTCCAGAAGGTTCTGTGTGGTTTGAATAAACAAAATTTGAATTATTTCAATTTTTAGGGATGACAGGTTAAAATGAGTATATCACTGACCAGAAAGTGGGAATACTGTAATGCTAACAAAATTGTGTCAATTAGGGGATGTTTCATAGACTAATAAAAGAACAGAAACACAAAGACAAATTCAGTAGGGAACAAAGTGCAGCTTGTGTTTATTGCCCGTCAGATGGCACAGAATTCCCATATTTTAATATTGCAGTTCAACACCCAATCACATAAATTAGCTATAAAATCGCACTTTGTACGTTACACTATGTATCCTACTGTTAGTTTCCCTAAAATTCACAAAATTTTCTCCCTGTACATACCTTTTTCTGTATCCCTATGAATACATGTGTCACCAAAGCTGATACAAAAATTTCTCTTACGTAAGTTGTCAATTTCTCTACATCATTATTTGAAACAATGCTAGGAAGATGACTGTCTCTATCAGTGCACATCTTATCAGCATCATACCACGTGCGCGCTGTGGGTTTTGTCTGATAAATATTAGGATTTCGAGAAAAAATGTTTTGGTTTAGCAACTTTGTTTCAAAAACCACATTTCCTGGAAAAAGTTGAAATGTGTCTCGATGTAGCCTTGCTATGGATTTCAAATGCATATCTAACTTACTAAAAATGTCAATACCAAGTGTTTTTATCTGTTGATCTGCTTTAGAACTTTTCCATTTGTACTTCAAAACACAACTTTTACAGCAAGTTGTCTCTCCCTTTGTGAACCTAGCATTTATGATCTTCCCAGGTATATCTATTAATAACAAATTTTGTGACCACCAAGATATAGTGCTGGTAAAAATAGATGACCATATCAGTTTATTTTCACCAACAAATTCTTGTTGATTTCCTGTACTACAGAACAAGAAACCAACATCAAACAATTCCACTGTGTATTGTACATCCCACTGTACTGGAACACATTTGTGTGTTTCAATTGTGATTTGACCAATAGTGCATTTTGTAGGTGCAGTATTACCATGAAATGACAATTCAAGAATAGTATTTCTACTGACAACACCTTTTATTGGTCTTCTTAAACAGATATCTTCCTGCAGCTTTAAAAGGCTTGTAGCCTCTTGTGCCAATTGTAATGAGACAGATTGCTTGCATTTTTCATATCTGAAAGTGAAGATATTGGTCATTTCTGAAAATGGGTACACAGGTATGATGACAGCATCATACATTTTGTACTCATAGTGAATAAATTTCACTTTAGCAGAAAATGTACTGATCCTGTTTAAATGGTTTGTAGTATTTATTGTATTTTTGTACATTCTTACTCCTCTGTACCATTCATTATATGAGGTTACTTCATTACTAGGTCTGTAAAAGTTTTCTGGCTTTGCCGCATTTTCTTTGCAATGAAAAATCTGTTTTGGTTTAGTGACAATTGTTTCATTAAAAACATTGTTTGAAAATAAAAACATTATCTTTTTGGAATTATTGTCAAATGGTAAAGTAATATAGTTTGGCAGAATGGTAGTTCTCTGATATTTGAGATATGCTCCACACCACTTTGTGTCATGTATCATGTTGTACATCTTATTGCATCCATATTTAATAACATAAGGTTCATACGCTTTACCATTGTACAAATATTGTAAACCCAATTGTACAACAAGACATTTATTTTCCTCATCATCTTCAAATGGATGTTTATAATGGAAAATGCTTCTGTAATAATTAAAAGGAAAAGTAATATCAAAACAGGGATTGACAAAGACACCTCTGCACTTGGTGAAGACAATATTGATTGTTGTATTGAGTGAACTGTGTTGATCATGATACAAAACTATCAATGTATGATGGGTGGCAGTATTGTAAGATGACACAGGAATGGAATCTTTGATGTTAGCATTGTCATTTGGATCATCTAAATACTTTGTGCTGTTTCTGCAGATGCTGTTGGTTTCATTGTACATACGTTTTCCTGGATTCATGTAATTTAATTCATGGAAACTAACTCCACCATACAAACATGAATACACTTTCATACCTGTATATACCATTTTGCTCATTTGAATCTTCAAATAGGAAATACCCATACTTTGTATTTCAAAGACTTGTTGACAAAATGCTTTGCCTGAACAGATTTGAGATGTATAATCCAACAATATATTGTTCCTCACTTTTAGTCTTGTTCTCTTTGCATCATAGAAAGAAAAATTTAAAAAGGAATGGATATTTGAATCTGAATTGATACAACTATTATTTGAAACAATTATTTGAATAAGAGTGTAAAAGTGTTTTATAAAGACAGGTGCAGCACCATATATCTCTGTGGAAGATCTATCAAGGTCTAAAGTATTAAGTTGGAAGAGTTTTGTGTTTCCATCAGTGATTTTCTTTAATTTGATGTTGTGATATCTTTCTCCTCTTAGAAAATAATTGAGAACCTGACTGAAACATTTCCCATAAAGGGAAATAAATAATGCATTAAAAGGTTTTATGTTTACACTAAATTCTGCTTTTAGATTACTTGTTACTTTTATACCTTGTCCATAAAATAGTTTAAAGTGTTCATCAAGTTTTGTTAACAAAGTTCCATTGTCTATTACTTGATAGTTAAATACCATGACAGATTTGTAATTAATACATAAGTTACATAAGAAATAGTCTATATCAATGACATTTCCTGTATAGATTGACCATTGTGGTCTCTTCATGCAAAAATACAACTTGTCTTTTTGGGGCATTTTCTGGTGTGTTAAAACATATTCAGTTCCATTATGATACAAGCATCTGTTGTCATTATTTACAATAATGTATCTATGGGCAAAAGGATGAAAAGCTAAACACATATCAGACAAAAGAAATTTCTTAAATGTTATATTGATTCCAAGCTTATTATGCATGTGTAATGAATACCTGATCCTATAAATATAATTAAGGTTAAATTTGAATTTTTTGTTTGAAACAAAATTTAAATCTTTGTAGGTATTATAATAAACATCAATGCATTCCTGGCCAAATGGTTTTCTGTTCTTCTGATGAAATTGTGTCCCATTACTAACATAGTGGTCTAATTTTAGTACAGGGACAACTATAGTACAATAACCCTTTCTTATCTCTGATGTTTCTTCCAATGTATAGAGTATTTTCTGACCATAGTAACAATATCTCTGCATTAAATACCTCTGATGTAGGCATACCAACAGCATGTTTGCATAGTCTGCAAAAGAGGCAATATTTTTCTTTCTTGCACAATTATTAAATGCATAAATAACATAATTCAGCCAATTCTTTTCCTGGTTTTGAAGAATTATTCTCCAGGTAGTTTTATTGCCTTCCTTTTTACCTTTGTGCATCCCCATTGTTACAGTAAATGCACACAAGATTAATAAACCATAACAATGCAAACTCATCATTTGCTTTATCTTTAACTTGATGATTTAAGAGTTCCTAGCAGAAAAATCAACAGCGGATGAAACGCTTGGTTAAGTTAACATGTCATTTGAGTCAAAGACTCAGTATGGAATTCCATCGAGGCAAGATGAAATTAATTTCAGTAGTGTACAAAGTGTATTTATTGCCCGTCAGGTGCTGCCATATTGGATCAGCACAAAACTGTTATACTGTACTATTGCAGTTCAGCATACCATTACATATTTTAGAAGAATAGCTCTTTGTGAGTTACACCTTGTTCCCTACTTATGTTACAAAGCGGCATTTTCCAGCTAAAATTACGTGATGGTGTGCTGCACTGCAGTGGTAAAGCATATGAATTTTCTGCCGCCCGACAACTGTGGCAGCACCTGACGGGCAATAAATACAAGTTAAACTTCTTGGCACCTTACTCTGTACTCTTACTCTAAGGTTCGCGCGTGATTAGACTGGGTTTATTCCAAAACAGTGCGCGCACAGATTTATAGTATGTCCTATGACCCTACAGGTTGTAACGCACGTGCGCGCACACTTTTTTTATTAGGAACGTTTGCGTCCATTGCAATTTTACACTTTCTGCAAATTTTTGGAAAAGTTTTCAAAGGAATTCAGTCAAAGCGCATCCATAAAATATATTTTGAAACTGTTGGTGTTGATTCTGACCTCTTCATATATCTTATAATTTCTTCAATATGAATCTGAAATTTGAACAATAAAAGTCATTATTTGCCTATTAGTTTTGCGAATTTGAACAATGATGTTATAATTAATTCATTAATTTTTTAAATTAAGCAGTGATAAGATACCAACATTTTAAATAACACAATAAGATAAATCTTGATGACTTCTGGAGGTCAGATGGTCAAACGAGTGCACAGGAAATTTAAAGCTACTAGATGAACCATGTGCTTTGCTCAGGAAAACTTAAATGAAATACAGGATAACTAAAATCATCCTAAATAAAGTTCCCACCCCGAAAAACAGATGTCCATTTAAAAAGATCCAACTCCTCCCCCTGAATTATTGGCACCCCATAAAGTTACATTTATTTGCTCTTGATAATCAATTATTAAGGAAAGAAACTGGATTAAACTATCACATGAGAGAATTGAGCCTTATATCTTATAATAGTATGATGCCAACTTAATGAGAGAAGTAAATCCAGAGGCTGAAATGGTCTTCATTTTATGTTGATGATAAAGGACAGATTACAGATTTACACCCGTCTGTCTACCATATTTAAATACGGCAGCAGTAGCGGATCTAGGGGGGGGGGCTTAGGGGCCATGGCTCCCCCCCGACCCCTCCAAAAATACGTAAAATCCTGCAAAGAGCCTCCAATTAGAAACATGATAGGCACTGTTGACAGTGTATGTATACATATCATTATATATTCTCAAATTATAACATATTGTAAAATCAAAGTACACTGTATCATTAGTCACAAATATGATTTCATTGTAGGTTATTAGATTCTTTGACTTTTCCCCAAAACGGAATAGTGTGCTTGGTACAATTATTGATACATCTGATTCTGAGAAGAAGAAATTAAAGCAGTTATGCAGAACTAGATGGATTGAATGAATTTCATCCTATGAAAATTTCTGGAATCTGTTCAAACAGGTACATAGAAGATGTTTTATATTTTGAACTGTATAT
>JBCAUI010300299.1:0-15546 GCA_038406195.1 Haplosyllis anthogorgicola
GAAATGCATTGTTTCTTTGATCTGTTGGATTGTAATCACATAACTCATTGTATGCAAAGTTCATAGTATTTCATCCTAATATAGCAAGGAAAGGACATTATGTTGTTTAACTGCTTAATTAGATATTATTAGGCCAATTGCCATTTTTTCTAAGGTTAACTGGTTAACCAGTTAAAAAAGCTACGGTTAACCAGTTCCAGAAATTTGACCAGTTTGACACCCCTACTACATACTAGGCTGTCGTGCTGGCAGTCCTCATTCACAGTCAATCTGTCAGCTTTGCACAAACCTTTAATTTCCCTAATATTCCGAATTTATATATTTCATTATCTTTAAATGTGATTGTGTCATCATTAAAATTATCCAGTAAAACATGGTTTTTCTCTCGCTAGAGTGTTGAAATAATTACTATGCGATCTCTAAGCCATCATTTACCTGCATAAAACCGTGCTTATGCAACCAAAAGAAACACCTATATAAGCTGTGAACCTTATGATTTACCCAATAAGTCGCCCTGAAACTATTGAGCCAAATAATAGAATTTGTCACCGACTCCTATTCAGAGACACTTTGACACTGATTTTAAGAGGTGATTTCAATGTTATTAAATTTTTATTAGAGTAATAGCTTCCAGCTAGCAATGTTTTTATTTTAATCAATTCAACTTTGTCAAATTAGCTTAAATAAATGATAGGCCTATTGAGTTTATGGAGTGAAACAACTGATTTAAAGTGGTACCACAGACTGTAATGTACGTTAACCTAAAACAAAATGAACAGAATAACACAGCATGCAAAGAGTAATTTCTTTATTGGTTTCATCATTTGCATTTCGTAGCGGACCCAAAAAATTGTGACCGCGTGAGGAGGCCATTTCTTGGCTAATTTTGGGCTATATGGATGGGAGAAATCCTCCCAGGGCCCCCAGATTCAAACCTCAGACATACATGTCCATCGAAGGTCCCACCGCTCTACCACAAACGAATCTGAAAACAATAGAAATTTACGCTGTGAGAAAAGTTCAGCACAAAACATCCGCCGTTCATTTCCGACGATGGTTAATACTCATTAATGCTAAAGTTGTTCAAATGTGAAGCATGGTTTGATTTCAACTGAGAGAATACAAGAATAAGGTAAAGTTCTGTGCATTTCAATACATCCCTGAGGGGTAAGATGCTTTCCTGACATTCAAGAATCCTTGAACAATCACCGAACCTACCTACACAAAAAGGACCTGGAGGTAAGAAACGGCTGCATTTAATGCCCAAACCTTATTAGGATGTCACTGTCTCTTAATAAAAGATCTATATTGAGGGATTTTCCAGTGAGCAAGCTCTTGTGCATTGGGAAGTGAATCTGGAGTTGATTGATTACATAGTTGTTGTGAATTTCTATTCCTATTATTTCTTAGGTCAGACAGTGGGATCTTGATCAATTATGTCTATGAAAGGACTAGACTGACTGACTGCGTTTTTTGCGTAGACGTGTGGGCTAATTCTATACAAATACTACTTTTATGTGCCAGTATATTACTCGCCATTAATGCCTTTACTAAATACGCTCTTGTATATTTTATAATATAATGGATCAGAAATGCATTCTGAATCTAAAGAGCAGAATATTATAGAGATCATCGTAGTAAACCGATAGTGTATAATATTCCCTATCATTTAGAGTGCAGGTGATCAGCAATAAAAGGTATCTATGAATACATGAAATTATTTTATTGAAAACACAAACAATAGAACTGTTGTGGAACTGTAGTCTCTGGGTACTTGAATTGTACGTCACCTGCCCATAAACTTTCTTTTCAAACTCATTATTTCCAAGCGCATTCAATGAATCCGATTTTCAGTCAATTGGTTTTTAAGGGGTTTGTTCATCCTTCATTTGGCTTCTTAGATTACATTATCAAGAAAAAATTGCCTGAGCGATTCCATTCTAATGCTCACAATTTAGAATATATATCTTTACCTCACACATTTAAAGTTGGTTAAATAAACTACATTATACATAAATACATTACAATGGTTTAAATCCTTAAATGCATAATTCCACAGCATATTTCATACACAGTTTTTAGATTAATTAATTCAGAAATAACTCTTCACATACAATTTCAGCCATGAATTACTATTTTGTCTATTATGTAAATTACCGTTGAAATATTAAATTTGATCATCGTCTTAATCTAACTTGTTGGATGTAAAGTGGATACGAGTGCCAACATTTAGATCATCAGACGTCCGACGGAAGTGTTGGATTACAGGTAAGCGGATGTACGCTTGATGGAATCTGTACTTAAAGGGCTAAATTATAGAACTTGTTAATATGTAATGAAGAAAATTACTTAGTCAACAGTTCACACAATTTTGTTACAAAAATAGCATTTATTTTCATACATAAATAAAATATAACAATGCATCTCAGTTTCATCCATGTTTCACTCATTCATCGATTAACAATAAATAATTGGCTGTATACAATGCATTTATAGTCTACTCGCAAATTGGCAGTTTTTATGCAATAAAGCCTCATATAGCAGATATAAAAAGCACCCAAAATGTTTAATAAATAATAATGCAATAAATAAACAATGTTTTGTCGTCGATTATCATTAAAATTTAACTATGACACATACTAGTGTTGAGATTCTACATATAAATAATCTCTAACTAAGCGTTTTAACTTACACCACTGCTAAAACGGTTTCAAAGATCATAACTCTTAAGTCATGATTTTCTATGATTTTGTCGTCTTCCTTTGCCCATACAATTCAAAGATCATATGTAAGAACTCTTGTAATTTCCTACATTGTAGGTAACTTAGTCTTGAGATTTTTCTCAAACCTGTGACTCCCACTGACTCAGTATTTGTAATTCAAATTTCACCAGCATATAGCAGAATATTCTTTGCTATGTGAGGATGAAACTTAGTGGTGTATAACTACAATAAATATCAATACATATCACATCTACATACATTCTACAACCGCTCCACTGCATCATCTTGAGCAAAATAAATATTGTAATAAGTTAATAGCTAATGTTTCAAGTTTAGACGAAAATTATGAAAAGTATCAATCCAATTCATTTTGGTGTTTTACCCATGTAGAATTGCCATGACACTAAATCACACTTATACATTGCAATTTTGCCAGCCTGCTGGCACCGTGTATACATTTCATATTCAAAATATGTTATTCACTTTCTTTAATATTTTCGCAGTTACACAACTCAGGAAAGGTTTGAACCAAGTATGAAATGCTCACATCGAAAGACCTTTTTAGTTTTTGTTTTAATTTGAAGTAAATGGCGAATAAATTGAAGTTGCATTCGCTGAACAATTGTTAGTAGAAAATAAATATTAAATTAATAAAATACGGAAAATACACAATAACCCACATGGCTGTATTCATTGCATTTTCAGAGACTAAATACTACATCTCTTTGTCAAAGTAAAGTAAATAATAATGGCGAAAAGTACATGTAAAGTGATAATAAATTAAATATAATACATATCACAGGCTAACTTTGTAAGATTTGATCAGAGATAACTTCACAATCCGAAATACTAATTATTCTCAATGTTAGTTAGAACGTTCTCATTGTCGACAATTTTTCTATGCATTTCAAAATCGGTAATTCACAAATTGAACATGGAATAATTTTCTCTTCTTGGAATGAAATACTAAACTGAACATACAATGTGGAATGTTGTATCTGATTTTGCTGTCTATTGGAACACAAAGTGTATAGTTCGCATTGTCTATTTTTGTTTGGCTGAGTATTTATTGTTGACTAGATTTTTTGAGATCTACCATCGAATTTGTTAACATCTACCTCCCAGTTTGATTAGCTACTACTAACACCTGCCTGTTCTAGGTTCTGTTTTAGGATATCAAATCTCTGGTAGAATCTCTCAAGAATAATTAAGCTATCTCTGATTATGATGAAATCTCTATTGTGACGTAATGCTCGTGATGATGCACTGCGCAGCTGCATGGCCATGATGTCACGTGTTACTCTAACGTTAACTTCTTCTTCACCCAGTTCGTGAATAAACTTCTGAAGCTGGCACAAGAGCCAGTAGATGGCTTGTTCTTCGATTTCTTGGTAGTGACTGGCGTAACTTGAAGTTCCCGATTCATACCTTCTTTCATCAAGTCTCGCCTGTTCAAGAAATACTGCAACTCTGGCTAAGTCTTCATACGCTATTAGAGCCGATTCTAATTCCTACAAAAGAGAAGGAACATGTATTAGAAGTTATCCTAACTGATTGTAAAGTGATGTTGTTTATCAACTAAGGACCACTCTGCACAGAAACAAACACCTTAAATCAAGTGGAATCATCACTAGTCATGATATTGTTTGTTATTATTTTACCACTAAAATGACTCAGCAGTTTAGATGACTGACATGATGCAACCTGGAATATTCCCTCAATTGTACGTGCATTAACTGGCGTAAATATCCTGTTCTACATAGAAACAACAACTCTAAACATCTGTCTGGTTAAGTGGTTTGGGCAAGTTCTACCACTAACACGGCCATTATCAACAATCAACTATTTAAACCAGGATTTCCTATATTTCGTTGTGAAGCTGCATGATTGTATGCCAGAGCAAACTCATATGGCGCATTAGCAAAATGTGTTGTTCCGATTTCGATTTTGAAGGTTACAAAATCCCCTTTCGAAAATCTAGGCCTGATTGTTTCTTTCGTAAATTGAGATAAGATATTGTTGAAATTTAATCTAACCATTCCAACCAAACCATGATTTTAAAGTTCAGTTGAAAGCAGCTTATCCCGCTTTGATATCATTTTAGAACCAGCCCAGTTTTTGAACTCAAAAAGCTGTATGCACCAATGACTCAGTCGTACGGAAATTGTATCCAGTTTTGCAGTAAGTGCATTCTGAGAAGTCAGAATGGTTTTTTTACTGTTGCATGTTGCTGCAATTTACATACAACTTGTAGTTTTGACAACATGAGCTGTATTTGTGACTTTTGTGAGAATACTAGACTACTTGTAATCAATAGGCCTAGCTATAATACGAAATCCAAGCTGTATGTGTTTACATACCTCATTGTGACTTTCAATTGTAGATATGCTGTTTTCTGTAGAAGGCATACCATTAAGGAAGAACATCAGCAACTGGTCTACGTGGTCGTGGTCTCCATCAAACCGATCAACGATCTACAAAATAAAAAAAAAGATAAGCTCAAAATTCACTTTATTTCCCATGGTTAAATTATTTCGTCAGCCAAAGCTAAAATGTTACTTGTTACGCAATCCCTTTCTAAGACAGCTTCATTTCAGCAATGATGCCTTTGCCTATGAAAGGACTATTGATCAAACTGTGAAATCCCGTAGACTAGAAACAGACGTGTTACTCATGATTCCAAAAATGGAAGAAAGAAGGAGCGACATTGCAATCATGCAGCAAATTAGTTGCAAGGGCACTTTAATTTTATTTACATTAACTTTGTGATTACTTCAAATATATAATATTTGAAATATACTTCAAATACATTTACTAGTTTTGATTCTAAGGGAACATTTTAGTCTTCCTCTCATAATTTTCTACTTTCCGTTCTACTTTTTTTTTCTGAGCCTTTTCATGACTGCCTTGTTTGGGGGTCAACACACCACCGAAACTCGCACTTTTTCCTTTTATTTGACAATCGTGTAATTAAATCTACTCTACTGACTTCTTTTTGAAATCAGTTTTATGTAATAATTTGTGTCGGTCTAAACTAACATGCCCTTTTGTTTTTATCCTTATTTTTACCCATTTTTAGTCATCGTGCAATTGATGACAAATATCCCGCTATTTGAACATCAAACATGAACGTAGACGTGTTGACAAATAAAGTTGCATGCAACTTCTTTGGGTCAATGAATGCAGATCATAGTGATCTCATACATGTGGTAAATACGACTACGTTCATGAAGTATGAGAGGCATGAGAAAGAAATCCTTCAGTGTTGCAATATGATTGCCTTACATGAAATTATTGTGAGTATCAATCATAAAGCTAATTTTAGTCATTCATCGTTTATATTTAGAACCCAAATGTCGATAAATGTATACAATTGGAAGATCGATGTCAAGGCAAGATGTAAACAGTCATGACACGCAAAGTAACCCGAGGCAAGATATGACAACAATACAAACGGGAAGAATGTGTGTGTGTTACCGCACAGTTAACATTAAGTACTTACAAATTTATTCTTGAGGCTCCTTAATTTCCTTTGCGCCTCTTCAGATTTTTGGAGCAAAGTACTGTAATGTTCCAAATAGCCTCGTGTAGGCACACTTATGGACAAATCTCCAAGTGATACAGCTGGTTCGCCACCGTGACAAGGGCTGTGCCATCTAAGCTGTTCAGTTGCAGAAGATTCCGCAGATGCGCTTGTAGGAGACTGGTGTGTTATGGTGTCCTAATGGTGTAAAATCCAATTATTAATATCAATTAAAACATTTCTAACTGGCTATGATCATTTTCAGGTAAATAATCCACATCTGAGTCATAATTGAGTCAAGCATAAAGCAGAAAAGATACGCTTCATATTTTTTCAACAGAAATATAAGGATAAAAAACTTACTCTAAATGACCCTGTGGAACCAATGCCTAACATGTCCAGCTCAGCAGAAGTAGCTTCTGTCAAAGGTTTTTCACCCTCTGGTAACGGGGCGGCAATGGCAATACCGAAAAGGCTAAGTAGAAGTAGTCCTTTGCATATTACTTGTTTCTCCATTTTCTTTCTACAAATAAATTTATGTTTCATATGATAACTTAGACACCACAAAATAATTACTATTTTAGGAAAGGTATTAAGATCTTAAGCAGCTCAGTAAAATTTCCAAACTTAATGAAGCGAAATAATATCCAAACAATCTGAGTGTAACTTTAGTGATACCTATTTTCGTACGTCATCAGTCTAGATTAACGTAACCTAACACATTAAACTAAACACAACTTAATAATCTTAAATATCTTTTGAACATAAATGTATTATCACTTTCCACTGAGACCGAGAGAGTAATATGTAATATCCTAGAAATTGTACTAATTTAACACTAATATTAAGCTTTTGGCTAATAAATAATTCAATAACTTATGCCACCCAAACTTGGTCAAGACCACACGCCCAGGGCTTCTTTGTCGAACAGATATACCTTTGTCCCTGCTCAGTCCGATAAATGAGGTACCAAATCGAGTCAAGTCAGATTTATTGTAAGTGAAACATTCTCTTGCATGACTAATTGGAAACTGGTTGAAAGGATAAAAAAAATCAAGGCCAATGGCTTATTTAGTTCCATTGTAATTCGGCTCATTATAATCCTAGGTGTTCCTTTTCAATTTTTTATCTGCTTCCTATTTCTTTATGTTCTATTTCCTAAAAGTACAAGTGTTCCAGGTACCATTTAACATTTTATTGTTTGAACACGTAAAGTATACAGCCTTTTGTGACCACCATCAAAGAATTTTTGGTAATTGTCATTGTGACTTTTTATACCCGAGATCATTTCTTTATTGGCACCCCTGAAGTTGATATTTCCTGCGAGATGCTGAATAGCACACCATTTTTTGTGAATTTTTCTCCCTTTACAATGTCTGAGATCATGCAAATGTGTCAGAACCACTTAGAGGAAATAATCATTTAAAATCCCAAAAAGTTCAGGTTAAGTTTGTTTTCAACTCAGGCAATCGAAATATGTTGGTAGCATATGGACCCCAAGAAAGCAAGAGGAAGTGGTCTGAGATTCTTTCAGTGCTGACAGATTCATTTCAAATCTACACATAATGCTCTTGACATTCAAGAATAGGTATAGATAGACCACCCTTGCAATGTTATGAAAAAGGTAAATGTTCACGAATATTTTGAATTCGTGAGGTTAAGGGTGTGAGGAAGTTATCTTCTTTTCAAAGAAAACTAATCACACAGTTATACCTTCACATACCATTTGCATATAACGTAACAAGTCCAATACCTCCTTTAAGATGAGGCTATGACATTTGTCTTGCTATGTTTTGGATTTAGTTGGCAATGTTATATTTATAAATATTTTTGGAATTTGGTCAGCCGTGCCCGGAAATACTTGCTAGATACCTTGTGGATCGTTTCTAATGGTACAGGAATTTTGGGCCTTGTCTGTAAAGACAGAGTTGCCAAAAATCATTCACGATTTAAGTAGGTGACTTATGCTAATGCTAATGTTTCCTTCATAACATATCGGACATAGGAGTGAAGTGTAACTTGATGTCACGGACTTCAACTTGTGATAAATGCTAACCATATAAACAAACAAAATAATTTCATCTATACTAGTTTTACATATCTTTAAAATTCAGCAATGTTCTTATGCCAGGGCAGCATGCACACAAATACATGAAACAGGGATCATATACTTGTGCAAATTATTCAGGAAATAAGCGAAGGAAATTGTACAATTAGACAATATCGTTATGGCAAAAGTTCACAATCCACTAAAATTGGATTGCAATCTGAATTTTTCATCCAGATATACATTTTATCATTAATATCCCATTATGTTTATAAAATTGCTTTATTTAACGATTTCATTTTTTTTTTTTTGTTAATTTGTCGAGAACAAGTTGCATGGAGATAGATCAGACTGTAAACGATTTACTAAATTAATGTTTGACTCACCTGTTTAAATTAAAAGCTGTTTGAAGTGAAGTAATGTATTGTTTCTTCTTATATCACTTTCTCTTGTTTAGTGTTTTCTTTCTTCAAAGTTGCAGTCGCAGAATATTTAAAGTTCACTTTGCAAATATTTGATTGCACAAGATGTTGTTTCACTACAGTTTTTCAGTCACTGAAACAGTTTATTTGCTTCTCTTATTTTCTAGATTCTGTCTTTCTGTCCTGATGCTTACTGATGAACCACAACGAAAGCAACATCGTTTTATACAAAGCTGGTGAGGTCATCGTGGCATATATTCATTTCTGTCTGTCATCTGGGCTCCCCCAAGCGTGAAGGATTGCCGTAAACATTAACACGTGGCCCGTCGTCGGATAGTAACAGCAGCTGCAACCTGCAGCTCCAATTGGCCATAAAGAATCTCCTTCCTCATGGGAAACCCCACAAATAAAGGAAGTGTATCTATTTTTAGTTACTTATAATGACATCACAAGGAAGCTTACTCTTTATACCCTTATATGGAAACACTGTTTCCTCCTGTGACAGTTTCCCTGAAAATTGCTTCCTTGTGATTGGCTTACATTTCGTGAGAAACTGCATGGATCAGTTGCACCGGTGCAAAGTGAGAACTAGAACTGTCTCGACCAATGGCTGCGCTACCGCGTGACAAAACCTGTCCTCAATGAAGGGAAGGACATGAATGACTGAAAATTTTACTACACATCAACAATGTAGTAAAATTGTTACGCATAACGAAAAAAACAGCTGATATGATATGGCTGAATTAAGAAGACGAGTAGGCATCGGGCTTCAATTGCCATTCATTATTATAATACAAAGCAGCAGCATACGAAACGTTTTTATCGCCTATGCAGGCTGTCAGTTACTCAGGGTTCTTTTACCCTTTGTCCTAGTTTAAACTCACGAATTTGCTATTTGTGCAGACTTTTTATTATGAAGAACAGTGCTTTGGGAGGCTGGGGTCTGGAGATATTACTGTATCCTCCTAATTGTTAGAGGTATTAAATGGAGCAAACAAATCTAGTCCCACGTTAAATGATCATAACACGAAATATAAATATATCATTCTGTACCATTACCCAAGGGATGCAGATAGCATGAGCAACCTAAAGATCCCACCCTACTCAATGAATTGACCTGGTGAATGTCACATTTGAGTTGGCGTAGAGTCTTTACAAAAAGGGTCCAGATCATGTTATATACATTTGTTTCCCACGTACAGAGTTAGTAAAATATTTATCACGATTTTCTATGTTGGAATGAAATTTTGTATATAATTAATAATTTTGGTGCAATTTTAATTACCTCATGTTCCGTTAGTTAATATCCCGTAAGCGAATATTTCAAAAGTGCTCAATCAGTTACACCGCAACGTTTTCTCTTAAGAGTAATCCCTCTTGATCAGGAAGATTTATTAATTTGTCACTGCAACCCATCCTAAACAACCTCACCTTGTAGCTAAGATGATGAAACAACAATGCAGTTTCAACCACGATGCCAATGAACTTAACCATTTGTATTGCTCACGAGCTTAACATCAAATCTGTCAAATTTTGGGTAAAGTTTCTGTCGTCTTTTCAAATCACAGACACGTTTTAGTTCAGCAAGTTGGTTTAAGCTCTCTGCCATTTACGAAATAAATTTCCACATACAATTTCCCACATAACCTTTACACAAATCATCTGTCATGAAGAGTTTGGGATAGGAAGATATCCCCACAAGCCTGAGTAATGAAAGCGTAGAAACAGTGTCCATAAAAAGTTTTATGGCCTAAAATTTGTTGCAAACCGCTTCTCAGAAAAAATGCACAACATCGAGACTCCCTGTCTTTCTTCCAAGGTAATCTCTTCACGACCGGGCCGACGGTCGGGTTGGGGAATCTCTTCTCAACCGGGCCGAGGGTCAGGTTGGGGAACTGATTCAAACGTCAATCCCCGCCCTCTTCCTCTGCATGGTATGGGCTTGTTTTGGGGTTGAAACGATGGGGTGGTGTCCATCCGTTTCATCTTAATCTTGAGTATCTCGCCCCAACCTGAGGGGTGTGAGTGTGCAGCACAGCTGCAGCATTGCCAAAGATCGGCCCGAACAAGTCCGTCAATACCGAATTCATTTCACCAATAGGCAAGGGGTTGGGTTCACGGGGATAACCATAACGCGATTGGTGCATCTCTTGATCACCTCCGCCAGGTTTAGCGACACCAGTGGGTGCAGTCAACTCTGAAGGACAATCACACAGTCCAGCAGGTATTTCTGTCTTCTGGTGCGAGAGTATTTGTCTAAGCTGCAGGTACCGGCGCTCTGCACAGAGTACAAGAGTGCAGCTGCGTAAGCGGTCATCCGGTTGTGGACTCATTGTCCGAAGTTGTCTGGGGGTGACCTGATCCCGTAGTATCTGGATGGTGAGGTGAGGTGGCTCTGGGATGTAGAATGGCACATACACGTTGTGATGGCAAAACGCCGTGATGTACATGTCCCATGTAATCTCTGCTCGGGCTGCCAGAGAATAGTACTGGGTCGGAGCCAAGGGCTTGAGGTCAGCTGCCCAGGAGGGTGCTGGTAAATCACTGTAACCCCCGCTCCCAACATATCCTGCAATGAAGTCCGCAGGCTGGGTGCATGGGTTTGGGAGGCCTCCCAGGTGTATGCCTCTCCCATCTGATCCCGGACCAGCTGCCGCACCTCTATGGGAGGACGGTCTTCTTCTTGAACGGTCCCTCTGCCGTCGCCCCGGATCACGATCTGGGCTGCTGGTGAGACACCAAGCACACCACCCCTTTATCGCTCTTGTACCCACCGGATTGCGGCGGCCGACTCACATGAAGGGATTCTCCTCATCCTCAAGTATCTCTGCTGTTGCCATGTTGCTGGTGTTATCTTCTTGGTGGCCCAGTGCAAAATGAGGGGGAAATCCCTCTGCAGGCCCTTTTGTAGTAGAAATGACGTCATCAGTGACGTCACGAGGTTCCTCCTCATTTTTGGTTTTCACCCCTTGTGGGGAACCCCCTGCTGATTTGTGCTCATTTCGACTTGAGAGCTCAACGCGACAACATGCCTGGACACACTAAGCAAAAGGTGAGTGCGTTCACTATTTTCTATAGTGCGGAGTTGTCTACATGCACTTGTGTCTTCTATAGTGCTGCCGCACTCGTGGCAGGAGCAGTGGCAACACGAGCTGGCTGCACCCTGCCCTCTGTAAGCAGGCAGCCCTTCGTGGTTTTCCTCCATCTTTGGTGGTTTTGCAAATGTACAGGGTTGACTGACCCATTAAGCGAGCTGGATGGCTCCCCCAGGTTTCAATAGTACCCGGTCGATTTTCTCAAACCAGCCAGCCATTTGGGGTGGCCACCTCGCATATGGTCTTTATCACTGTCCTCTATTTTTTTTTTTTTTTTTTTGGGAACCACCTGATGGGATGACTGCATTGACACCAATGACCACCGGGGTCACACAACCAGTTATTCCCTCAACCAGTGCTGCTGAGGGAGGTCTTTCGCCTTGAAGTTTGGAGGGTAAGGCTACTGCCACCCTTTTAGAGCAGTCCATGATGGAATCTGACACAGGGACGACCGCTCCATGGAATCTGCCCCCTACAGGATCTAGTGACAAGCGCGAACATTGGAACCTCCGTCGTGCTGAATTACAGCGCAACCCAGTGAAGATTACCCCTAAAAATAAGGGTGATTGGGCCCTTGCCAAAAGCTGCTTACCCGTCCACTCCGCGGAGATGGAGGTGCAATCACCCTCAGTCATGGATGAACTTATTAATTTGGGCAGTTTTGGCCAACTTGTCGGTCCCGTGTTCATGAGGTCCATGTTCATGTTCATGTTCATGTGCCCTGGAGTCCCACGGCTTCACCCACATTCCAGCAATGCCTATCCCGATGCTGTCCCCGTGAGCCTTGTTCGATGCTAAAAGCATCATCGGGGATGAAGTGCTTGGGTTCCTGGCTCAGTGGACACAACCTGCCAGAGCAGCCACCCCTCTGGACAGCCTGGTTCCCAGAGACGCCACTGCCTTCACCACTGGTAACTTCCACCCCGGTCCTGTCTTTGTCCAGCGTTCCCATTACTGCAGGGTCATCAATCACTGGTCATTCCAGTGAGAAGTCTCTCCAGTGCATGACGGTCTACAAGGCACCACTGTCACCCATTCCCAGGAGGGATTTCAGGTTTTGGGAGCCCAGTGGCTCTACAGGGAAAGCCATCTCACAGAGTTTCCTCGACAACTTCTTCAGTGTCAGCGCAAACTCCAAAGGAAAGTCTGACTCAAACCGGCCGCCCAAAAGCCATGACTATGTTCAGCCACTGAGCCCACTACCATTGACCACCTCCCCCAAGAAACACAGGGTGACCACTGCAAAAGGTCGGCCAGACCCCAACTTGGAAGAGACAATAGTAATTGAGGCGGACCCTGAGACTAGGGCGACCGACCCTTCCAAAGGGAAGGGCATAATTGACATAACCACGAAGTCCCCCGAGAAGTCTCCCAAGAGCTCTGCAAAATGCCACAAGCACAAGAAGAAATCCCATACCCACGGATCCCGTCACAAAGATGTAAAGCCAGCCAAATCTGGGAGTAGTGCAAAGACGGAGACGACGAAGGAGAAGGAACCTGCTGAGGGCACGCCGAAGAAGTCGGACACCGTGAAAGAGAGGGAAGCCTCAAAGCAAACCCCCAAGGTGACTCTGCCTAAGAAGGATGCAGCCAGCCCTCCTTGTGAGAAGAAGCTGGGGCACTCCAAAACTTCAAAGAAGCAGGTGACTCCCAGAAAGGTGTACTCTGCAGCCACCAAAAGGAAGGCAGATGAACTCTGGAACACTCCCTGTAGTTCCAGCGATGAAGACAAGCCAAAAAGGATCAAGACATCACCCAGCCACCAGCTGGTGAGCAACAGCTCTGATGAGTCCTCAGGTTCTTGCGGTGGATGTGATTCCTCTAGCAGCTCATCATCTTCCAAAGATGATGAAGAACCAACTTGTGGGTGCTCCTGGGGTAACCAGACAAAGAAGTAATCCAAGACCTGCTCATGCTCCCCATCCCCATCAGGCCATTGCTCCGTGGGCTCTGGAGAAGAAGGTGTGGGAGACTTGGACTGCAGGGACACTGCCATGCATGCGGACTGTGACTGCATATGGGATATGGATGATGATATGGTTAAAAGCAGATACAAATCACTCCAGAAGAAGAAGTTAGATCCCCTGAAGGCGAACAAAGTCACGACTGACGAAATGAAGTTGGCATTCTGACAGGCACACATCAAGTGGATCCACAAGTTTGACACCATCGTGGATGATGAGTGGCCCTCCTGGGTCAACTTTATGGGAAAGGCCAAAGCACTCAACTGGATTAAAGCCTGCACCCAGGCCTACAACCGTGATTACAGTATTCCATGTGAGCAGGCATACCTGGTCAATTCTCTGCACGAGGCAACCACCTCCAAGATACTTGGGAAACTACATGTGTTGGATGCCATCAGGGGGTGAACATATGAGGAGAGCAAGAACACAAAGTTCTTCCAGTGCCCTTACTGCAGAGCAGTCAAAACGAATTCCCACGCATATCTCAGTCACGTCATCGGAGGTCATTACAGGTGTTGCTTCATCTGTGCCCATTGCAAGCAATGGAAGGTGTCAGATGAGGACAAGCCTGATGCTAAGTTGGCTCCCCTATGGAGGGACACTTTGAGCATCACCAAGCATTTCAAGACATTCCACGATTACACCGACAAACCTCACACCAAGTACCTGACTCCTTGCTGTCTCAAGGATTCAAAGTAGCTCGGCGACTCAGTCTTGGACCGAGTTTCGGATGCAACTTTGACAGCCACTACACGTAGTGTACCAATTCGATGAGTTCCAGTATTCCAGATTCTCAAGACTGTTGTCCCTTGTGGGTCTTCTGCTCTGTGAACCATTTTGTATTCCAGTTCTCTATTTTTCTAGTTTTCTAGTTTTAAAGTTGCATGTTCTTTGTATCGTTATGTCAATAAAGACTTTTTAATAACACTTTCAGCCTTTGTAGTCAGCCGAAATTCTCTTGTTCCACTGTACTGTACAAATGTTTGACCACACCGCGTAGTCAAATGACCCATTAGATAAAATAGTAACCGTTTACAACAAACATTGAATAAATACAAATGTGCAATAAATACAGGTATAATTGTGATATAATTGCAGCATAAAACACAAGTAACAAATTACAAACATGAAAAATTCAATCGGCTTGGGTCCGTAGACTGTCAGAGTCAGTTTGTTAACTGACAGCTCCATATGAGCCTTTGGGGTATGCATTAGGGTGGCTTGCATGGTTGGTTGTGACCACCTCCTTGTTTCACACCAGTGCCAACAAGTTTTGAAGTTTCAAAGTTGGTACCCCCTCCTTGGGTGGTGCCTCGCCATGTTGACCACAATCCATGGTGTGACCACACCCCAGCGGGCAGTCCTACCCCCACAAAGTTTTGGTGCCACCTGGCACCATGTTTAAGCTAAAGTCATCTGCCTTTTTTGGTTTGTGCACCTGCCCATATCCATCTCAGGGATTACATCCTGCAGATGTGTTCAGGTCTGGTTGTGGCTGGATCCCCCCCCCATGTCTGGATGACCAGCTCCACTGTTGCAATCCTGACTTATGGGAGTGAGTGACTGGAGTTCTCAGTCAATATCTCCATCAGCCATACCCACCAAGATACTCCCGGGAACCTGTCAACCGGTTGCCTTGGGGATTGGGTGTGTGGAAATTGGTTCCATCTTGAATGTGAATGCCCCAACTTGCATCCATGATCCATCTTGGTTTCTGCCAAGAGTCCACACCCAAGGTGCTGTACTAGGGGTCCCAGGAACCAGGCGCCCCC
>JBCAUI010300410.1:0-15545 GCA_038406195.1 Haplosyllis anthogorgicola
CCCCCAACGGCCCAAATTTTCTTCGTTTTCATGCACTTTTCGCTAAATTTTGGGCGAAAATAGGGTTGGCGCCCCCCAACGGGCCGGGCGCCCCCCCCAACGGCAAATCCTGGATCCGCCCCTGAGTAATTAATGCCATAAAATTCCAAATTTACATGTATGAAGTATTATAATTACTACATTACTACAGTATGATTAACGAATCAAACGTCCAAAATAAATCTTTTGACTATACTCTTGACTAACTCTGGATGTCTCGAATTTCAAGTTTCATAATACACACACCATTGTAATCAATAACATAATCTTGACTTACATTAGTGTTTACACTTTTTATCAAAGATTATAACACGTACTCTTGATCTACATTGTGATGAATAATCACTTCCAAAGAATCGTAAAGATACAATTGCGGCATTAGCGTACGCTTACACGTAAACTCTTTTAACAGGCATTTTGAGTTACTTTCCGTGTTTGTTTTTTTTTCGTCTTTTTAAAATTTATATTTATCTATTTTTATTCCGAAAGCTATACTTCGAAAGCTATAACCATACTATATGGTTATACAGTGCAGAGACAATTAAGTTGCCAAGGCGCATGGAAAACAAGGAATGTTGCCGGTAATTGAAGTTCCAATTTAACTTTTCTGTGGCAATGTTTTTTTTTCCGGACGTGTACATGTACTCTGGTGAGTGGTGACTGGTCACTCAAAATGTGACAATGACAGTTTTCAAGCTCCAAGTCTTTCTCTAAATCTGTATCGGTCGAATTAATCATTGGCTTCCGGCTGATCTTTTTTACAAGTTTGCTTTTTATTATTTAGATGAGGCAACGGATGCTAACCATTTGTAGGCAGGATATTTAACACAAAGATATAATTTGCCACATTTGATTTTGCTTACCAATCTTTGACGCAGTAAATTGGACAAATTGCAAATTTATCAAAATTTTTAAATGTATAACAAAAATATTGTAATAATGTAATAAATACTGAGTATTAAAAGTCATGATATCGCTTGGTTAATGCTTCCCGCCATATGGTGCCAACTAAGGGTGCCTGGAAATGATGTGTTACATGCAGTGCGTGTGTGACATCACCCACAAGCCATATAAAATAGAGCTTGCACAAGCAGCGCATCCAGAAGGAATTCAGTAGTCAGAGGGATCACATCAACATATATCAAGTTTCTAGTTGCCTCAGGTAATTGTACATCATTTAGTTATCCTTATTAGTAAACAAATAGTGTAATAATGCAAGTAACCACACAGTAGAATGTATCTAGCAACTGTAGAGCAGTGGCATCATTGATTTACATGTATTTAGTAACTCTGCAGAATGACTGTCTACTATAACATTGCTAATTTCATGTTGTTATAGGGTTTTACTCCCGGATTGATGTTTTACTACCAGATCGTTATAACTGCTATCATTTCCAGTGAGCTATTCTCAATAAACCAGCAATTACATCTTCAAATCACTGTTTGCTAGTCCTCTTTGTCTAGTGCGTTGCAACCGATAAACATTCGTCGCGAAATATACAAATATACCGTCGGAACGACGTCTGACATTCTATTACAAGAAACACTTGAAACACATGAAATTGAACGTAAAGAAACAGGAATTTTTTGCTGTTCTTTTTGCTATTAATCTTTGATGTCTGCTGGTGGAGAATAACGATATGTTCAAATTGAGTACAGTTCTTTGATGGTCACAATTTTGACACTGAAAATTATTTGACCAATGTAAATCTTGAAGTCGTGAAGTTAAAAAACTAATTTACTTTTGAAATTTAACAAATGCATTACTGATTTACACATGATGTTGCATACTTTGATATCAGTAACTTTTGAATACACTTGACCACCGAAAGAAACACACAACCAATGGACAGGAAATAGCTTTATATTTAAAAAGAAAGAACTTTTTAGTAAGAATCCTTATCTTTTACAGGGATCAAATAAAATCAAAACTTTTATTGGTAATTACTGAAACTTTCGAAATCTTAAAATCTCTCACCAGGCCTTCTGTTTAAACCACTTGTCGTCTAATGCATGCATCAATAACATTTCCAGAAAGACTAATTTTATGTATTGACTGATGAGAACGGATTAAGTGCGATGACCTTTAAAGACCAATGTTTGCAGACATCCATCACTTGTAAAACCAACAGATTTACAGCTTTGGACAAGTAGTTCCAGGTTAGAGAATTGCAACAATCTATCAGCTTTAGTGACATATCTAAGAGCTTACATGGCAGTGCCCAGTAAAAGAAAGGTATTGAAATGTAGGACAAATCGATAGAATGGACATTAATCTTGGTTCACTTAGACACAATACAGATCCCCGCAGATTGCTAGGAGACTTGAGAGCCGAAAAATGTGACGACAGAGTGTATTTTCATGCTACATTAATTGTTGTTCAGCAGTGTTTTCCACATTTCAAACATTATATCTCTTGCATACATTTAACGTCGTTTTTCATATTTAATGTTAAAATGGTCTGTGTTAAACTGTTTGAAGCAAATTTCTCCGTAATATCTCTGTGAATAATTATAAATTTTCTTCTGGATTAATTGTCATATTGAGGTTATAATTACAGTGTTAACAATAGCATAATTTTTTAAAGGTCACAAATCTGAAATGCTGTCGTGAAAAAGTTAAGGAAACCAAGAATTGAGTGTTTTTACTTCAGTGGCGGATGGTGATACCTTACATTTTTAAGTGATCACGGAAAATGGCTAAATAAGCCATAAGTTCGATGCCACCTAACCCCCAAATTAATGGAATAAAATATGAATGTGTAGTGATCTAGAAGAGGACTAAACAAATTATTGATGCCACCTAGAACGGATTAAATAAGTCGGTTTACCACATGAGATGAAAATCAAATCCAAGATGGCTGCTAACAGGATTTAAAGGAATCACACATACATGTATGTACACTCCTAAAATAAAGCTTAAAACTTGAAAAAAAAAATATTGCAATAAGGAATGTCACTCAAAGAAATAATAAAGATGTCAAAACTACCAGAACCTAATCCCTCACAACCATCTGTAGCTGATATCTTCGATACTAAAAATAATTTCACTGAATCAACATGCTCAACACCGGCTAATCCAAATGCAACTAGTAAACCAACATGTCCAAGGACCCCAGTGCCTGGTGCAACTAGTTCAAGTACAAGTGCTAAGAGGGGCCCCAATGAACTAAGCCCAATCAATTCCCCAAAGCCTAAAAAACAAAGCTACACCAAAGAAAAAGAAACAGAAATATCCCTGAAAGTACTACTACATGAAATCAGATCCTTAAAGGATCAAATGTCTCATGACATAGCAAGTGTCAACAATAACCTACAATTAAATACTGATATGATAAAATCTAATCAGTTATCCATCACAAAACTTGAAGCTAAGGTAACGGCTGTAACAACTATCGAATCCAAAATCCAGACCTACGATGACAAAATTGTAAAATTGGAACAAGAAAATGACCAACTTAGGAAAAGGCTGTACAACTTGGAAGAATGCAATAGACATAAAAGACTAATACTTTATGGAGTAGACAAAGGTGGCTGGGGAAAAGGAGATGATACTAGACATCTAATAAATGAAAAACTGGCACCTACTACAGAAGAATCGGACCCAATAAAAGCTCCAAACAGAAATTGTCCCATATTACTAGAGTTTGCCAATCAAACTGACCGAAGACATCTGATAAAGATGAAGTGTAAACTTCCCCTCAAGATCTATGTCGAGGAAGAGCTATCTCCTGAAGTGATGTCATCTTGAAACATGCTAAGACCAATCTACAAACAAGCTATAAAAATGGATGTATATTGAGGTAAATGCCACTGGGACCAAGAAGATCTGATCATTAACAGCAACAGACACAATGCTGTGAATATAAATGAGTTGCCATCAGAACTGTGCCCATGAGAATACCCTCTTTCAAAAAAGAAGAATGGGAAGCAAAAGCCAAAGAGTTAGTACAACCAGGGATCACTGCAAAATTCAAACAGAATCCCATGTTGATGAATATACTACGAAACACTGGCAACAAACTTATTGCAGAAGCCACCAAAGACACCATGTGGGGCACAGGCCTAACCCTGCACCATCCAATGGCACAAAACCCTGACCAATGGAGTTCGCCTGTTATAATTTCAAGAATATTAATGGAAATCTGTAATGCACATCGATGAGAAAAGGAATTAACAGTCATCACCACCAAATATGGGGTCATAATAATACCCTAAAACAAAAGATTCTTGAGATGTGCTTGTAACCTCTCTCAAGAGGCATCCTTTCCACCACTATCATTCACTGGAATACAAAATCAACCACGAGACAACAAAGATTCCACAGTGAGTATGTTGTATCTGTATAACTTACATTATTTTTTCCTACTAATTAAGCAACGACAATGAGAAAACGTGAAATAGTACATTCTATGAGATGACTCACAATTGTGAGTCATCACACATTTTAAGACTGTTGTTGTGATTAAACATAATTGTGAGTCATCACAGCTACTTCTTATATTGGCACTGTGAAGGGAAGAAATTGTGAGGCATCACAAACTACTTATTCTTCTAATCAATTAGGAAAATTATAAGGGTTGGGTATGCATCTACCTATCTCTCATCATGGAAGCTGACGGGTGTTTTGTTATCAAATTATTACTAATTACAGTTAATTTTGCACATAATCACTTTGCACTCTACACTGGTATCATGGCCAACAAAATGTCTGTGCATCTCAATGTGTTTCTCTAAAAGTCCTGAAACACTCTTTGATAATCTAAATAGGCCAATTGACTATCATATCCTGAGAGAGGGAATGTGGAATGATTCATGCGATTATCACAAAATAGATAAACTAATGGGAATGAATAAAAATGGTAATAACCTACTAGTCATGCAACACAACATCTGTGGACTCATGTCAAAAATGACAGATCTTGGCATGATGCTAAATAAACTATGAAATCAAGACAGTTTAGTGGATGCAGTGTTTCTATGTGAAACCTTCCTCAATGATACTAAATTAAAAGATGTTAATGTAAAAGGGTACTATAAATAAATAAATAAATAAATAAATAAATAAATAATGCCAAAAATTGAACAAATAAAAAGGGTGGAGAAGTTGGAATTCTCCTCAAGAATAATATGAAATATTGAATAAGAGAAGACTTCTGTATTGGTACTATGTATGAAAGTATATTCATAGAAATTGAAAATAGGAATCAAATAAAAATCATACTAGGCTTGCTATATAGACCACTCAGTACTGATCAAAAACTTTTCCTTACCGAATATAATAAACTACTGCAAGTATTGCTATCCAAAAGTAATAAAAAATTCCTTATTGGAATAGACAAGAACTTAGATTTATTAAAAAGTGCCTTACACTCCAATACCCAAGAGTTTCTCAACAAAAACCTAGATCACAATGTATTGCCAACAATAACAAGACCAACATGAATAAGCAAGACTACAGCAAATCTTATTGACAATATTTACATATCACAAGGTCTACAGTGAAGGTTTGAATTGGGAATATTAGTGAGTGACTTATCAGACCACTTGCCAGTACTAACACTTATCAAGAACTGCAAACTAAGTAATAGTCAACCTCTAATCTTTGATACTTGAAACCTAACTGATAAAAAAATTAATCGACTGATCAGTGAACTGGATGGAATTAACTGGCATCACATTATACTTTTGGAAGAAGATCCTAGTACAGCTTTCAAATTGCTACAAAATGTAGTGGATGAACAATTGGATAAAATTGCCCTGATACATAAAGTATGCATTAGTGGAAAATATAAATTAAGTGAGCCTTGGATGACTAAAAGTTTGAATAAATCCTTGGAAAATAAGATGGTACTCTATAAAAAACTCTTGATCAGGCTGCATCCCTCTATGACTTCATTAAGTATAAACAATATCACAACCACTATAACCATGTAAAACATAAGGCAAAAGAATCTTATTATATAAATAAATGTGTTGAATACAAAAAACAACACAAAGAACAATAAACGGTGTTTTGGGTAACAAAAAAGATTAAACCAGTGTCATCAAATGTCTCAGTGTAAATGGTATATCTTATTACTCTCCAGGTGAGATCTCGAATATACTAGCTTCATATTTTTCTACTGTGGGCTCCAAATTGGCCAATGCTATCCCAACATCGAAAAATACAATAAGCCAATATTTATCAAATATCCCACACTCCTATCAAACATTATTCTTAACACCATGTTCAGCATTTGAGATAAACTCACTAATAAAAAAACTACCAAATAAAAGTAGTAGCGGGTATGACAATATAAGCAATATCCTTCTGAAGAAAATGGGCCCACACCTCCTCATACCCCTGACACATATATTTAACCAGTCACTCTCCCGAGGTCAATTTCCAGATGCTATGAAATTAGCAGAGGTTATCCCATTATACAAGAATAAAGACCGTAAACATGCTAATAACTACAGGCCAATCTCATTATTAATTAAAATAAATTACTATAGAGAATAGTCTATAAGAGACTTATGAAATTTGTTGAGTCAAATGAAGACTTATATAAAAGCCAATATGGCTTCTGCAAGGCTCAATCCTGTCAAGATGTGATACTCAAACTTGTAAGCGACCTCTTAAAAAACCGTGAACAAAAACACCATAGTATCAGTATATTCTTGGATCCAAGGCCTTCGATATGCTCAAACACAAAATCCTACTATCGAAATTGTCCTTGTATGGAATCCGAGGCACCGCAAATAACTGGTTCAAAAGTTATCTAAGTAATAGAACAATACAAGTAAAATGCAATGCAGAATCCAGTCTGTCTGAATCAAATGCATATAAAATAAAATACGGAACTGCCCAAGGAAGTAACCTAGGTCCATTACTGTTTATCTTATTTTGCAATGATATTTATAGGGTAGTAGAGGAATGTAAAACCATATTATTTGCAGATGATACTACAATTTATTTTTCACATGAAAAAAACTATTTGAGATATTGTCTTATGGAAGACCTGCATCGACTAAGTGACTGGTTCTGTGCCAATAAACTGTCCCTAAACCTGACCAAAACAGTTAGTATTTATTTTCTGCCAAGTAACAAACAGGTTCAACCAGAACCTCTCATGCTGGGAGATTATACAATCCCACTGGTTACAAATACTAAGTTCCTTGGCATAAACATTGACAATAAATTGAGCTGGGAACAACAACAATAAAACAATGTATACAACAAATTGAAAATAAAAAATAAAAACATGCTACAACTGTCACAAAACTTTCTAAATGAAAATACAATTTTTTTTTATTATGCTCATATTTATAGCCATCTCAGCTACTCAGTGGTAGTATGGGGAAGTATGTTGAATAAAGATAAAATAAATAAAATTGAAAAGATTCAAAATAAATGCCTATGGCTTGTGTATAACAAAAAAGAAAGAATGATGAATAAAATAAAAAGGGAGAATAATATTTTAAGCTTTTCCTCACTCATTGACCTAGAGCAGTTAAAGTTAGCAGATTGCAGACAGCTTCAAATATTTAGGTAAACAAACCTTGGGTCAAAAGACTCACAAATATAATACCTGACTTGAAGAACCTCCCAAACATCCTTCCCCATAGAAGTAAAGAATTTAACAACAGTTACTTATGTTCTAGTCTATGTAAATTTCAGTATCTACCAGCAAAGCTAAGGCATGCAAAAAAACACCGCAGCTTTGTCAAAGGTGTTAAAGGGTACCTGTTGAAGACTCACTAAAATAGAACTAACAGTTATCACATTGATTGATACTCAAAACTACTAATTAATACACATTTTTCATCCTTATATTATCTATAACACCATCACAATTGTAAGTTGTCACCTATACTGTACTGCCTCGCATACCATCACAATTTTAAGTTATCACTAGCTCTAGTCTATGCAATTGTGAAAATGGTTACGACGAACAATTAAAAGTCATCACATGTGATAGAGTAAAGTACTGCTCAGATAAACTGATATACTATTGACCTAATTAAACATGTGCATCAGGACTACTACAAGAAATCAACATGGCAAGTACAGACTTGACAAAATACAATCAATGGTGTCTATCCATTGTGAAGAGAGTCTGCTATGACTACAACAAACCTGCGTCATACACTACCAAGTCAGAAAGATAATTTAATTTTAGGGTGGAAAATTTACTTCGGAAACCATGGCAAAAAGCAGGTATTTACATATGGTGCACCGAGACTACCAAGCAAATTATGATACTCCAAACCTCTGTGTCAATAGTCTATTTAATATATTTGCCCATTGGACTGCCCCTGACCCTACGGTGGAAGGAATACGATCGAGATTCAATGATTACAGTAAGATGGACACTGAGGAGTTTGTGGACAGCACTAAAGATATATTGGGGAAAAAAGCACTGAGCTATGCAGAGTGATCCTACAACATAAACATGTGTACTGTATGACTGGATGAAATTGCCCTATTTATGTTATCCAAAATGCTAAGGATACATGTGATGGTAGAGCATACTGGAGGCATTTGGACAACGGTAGCTGAAGATTACTCAATGGACCCTGAATCACTATGGCTCACATGCAGTGAACATTTGATATATGTTGGTCGCAACATGTATGTGAAACTCTGACCTAGAAAAACTCCACTCCTGCCATGCCAGGTCATCGACGAGTGCCTACCATATTCATTGAGCCTGGCAACAGGCCAAATGAAACACCCTAGAAAATATACAAGAGGGAAAACAGAGAAACCAATCACTGTAGACATGCCCAATGTAATAGATGTAGCACAGTGTAAAGTGGAGACCCAAATAACCCATGGATATCGTACACATTCTAGTGTTACCGGCACTAGAAAAACATATGTCGATGAGGAAACTCCTGACAATAGCACTCAACCTGCTCGCGACCCTTCCTTCAGTGGCACCATTGGCTCAATAACAATAATTACTGACTCTAAACATGACTACCACACAAGGAGTAAGGGGGAGGTCCCAGAACCCAAATCAGACCTTATTGACCCATATCTTGAAGGACCCGAATCTGAGGACGAATGGCAGTGGATGGAAATTCTCAATGGAAAAAAATTTGTGACATCAACACAGTCCAAATTGGCTACAACTGCAGCTGCAACAACTACTATGAAGACACCATTACCTAAAATGACCCCAAGCCAACTGCCTCCTGCCAGATACCTTACCAGGTCCAAATCATCACCTATACCCATTCAGAATCCTATTAAAAAGGAATCAAAAAGAAAACTAAAATGACCAGACCGATCAGGTAGCTCCAAAACTCCAGCTACACTGACACCAAGCAAACGGGTAGTACAGGGACGTACAATAAAACTGACTGGCAACTTGCAGGTAACTACACACGGACTCATAAGAGAAAAAGTAAAAAATATATCTTGTGTAGTGTGTGCCAAACAAGGTGCAGTGACTGTAAAACTCTTAATATTCATTATGTACAAGTGCACAAACTGAAACAGAAATGTGATAAATGTAACAAAGTCTTCAGAACCCCAAGCAGTCTATCCTGACACCAGTACAAACACGACATAAAAAGCTACGAATGCACCCGATGTACATCCAAATTCCACTTTAGAAGTGAGCTGTTGAACCACCTCATTATACATCAGCAATGAGGCAAACATACCTGTCACTATCCCAAATGCAGGAAAGTCTTCAAGTGCAAATCAGAACTAATGAGTCACATTGAGGTGCATCAAGATAAAATTTGGAAGTGTAAGTCATGCCCCTTTACCACCAACACCTGCCACAATCTTTGCAACTATGAGAAAATCCACAATGCAGCACATCTAGCATGCAAATTCTGCGGACTGAAATTTGTACATTCCCAACAAAGATCCCGTCACTATAGGAAGTGTCCGAAGTGACCCAGCAACTCTCCTGTTTATTAACTTGAGGCATAATAATCCTCATATTTACAACCCAAGATGTGCTAGTAACCTCTCTGGGTCAGTGTCTACATTAAAAATTACATTAAACCCCAATGACTTATAACTAACTACTACATGTATGCTGTTTGTTTACTTGCTTATAATTCAAAGAGGCATAATAATTCTCATATGTATGACCCATGAAGTACTAGTAACCTCTCTGGGTTCATGTTTGCATAGAATTTTAAGGCATCACATAACAAGAAAAATTAAGTAATAATTGCAAACATTTAAAACTTCATATAAACAACATATATAATTAACAAGTCTTCCTTACCTATGACTATCGAGAATGCAAGAAGGGTTTCAACATGTCACCAGTGCTTATCCCTAACATACATTGCAACATAAGATGCTGAACTTTATAACTGTCAACTCCTGGAAACAAACTGTCATACCTCACAGTTATGAGGCATCACATAAGAAAAACTGTTATGAACTGTGAAAACTGTGAAAATTGACAGTTGTAAGTTATCACATGTAAACATGCATCCCCAAGATGCATACGTGACATTACGTACTTTCCTAGTGATAATAATTGTGTGAACATGAATGGATACCTGCTAAGACATAATACAGATACTGCTTGTCAAGTTTGATTACATTATATAGCTAAACAAGAAACTATTGTGTTGTGATACATTGTTGTAGTTAAATAAGAAACTATTATGTTGTGTTACATTATATTTATTTAACGATATCCATGATTTGCATATACAAAGTAGAAAGTAGAAAACTCAGAATTATAAGTCATAACTGGCCCTAAAGCTTATTTAACGATCTATGTAGAGTTGTTTATTTGTCATCTCAGATACCAGACTGCACAAATTCTAGCATGTGAATGGTAGCTTCATACAATCATACATTATATACTCTGTTAAATAATCGTTAAAATTAAACATATGCTACCAATTTTCTTTTATATTTTTATATTATTATATATAAATATATTAAGCTAGAATATTGTATAACTACATATTGTAACCTGTTACCTAGGTTCTGAAACTGACTAGTCGGCACAATCATAAGATTTCTTTTGGCACCAGCTAGTAGCTATACACTAACCAACTGGATATAGCAAACACTGTGTAAAGTTATAACAATTCGCTACCAGCAAATAATAATAATAATAATAATAAATAATAATAATAATAATAATAATTCTCAGTTTGTTTTGCAAAGTTCAGAGCGTGAAATGCCTATTCATTTTGGGAACAGTAGAGTACTTCACATTGAAGAGTGTAGACATTTCTTAGGGGGAACCCAATGAATTGAAATACTTAGGCCCCAGATCAAGATGAACGGTCCCGTTTATTGTATTATATTCAGTGTAACTTGTAATGTAGATCCACCCCTGGAGCTCGGCTCCTAAGGTTCGTTAAATTGTCACTATGTAGCAGCACCATACATGCGCAGTACAGCGTGTGCAGTTAAGCAGCCTATCGCAGCTCAGCTTAGCTGAGATGCTCTAGCGCTTGAGTGCTCACCAATGAGTGCCCAGCTTCCACTGGTATAAAACCCAATGTAATAGGGTAACAAATATAGAAGATCAGATATTTTTCATACACCTACGTTCAGACATTACATTATATTCAATACAAATGTTAACTTCATTTTGTGTTATTTGTGCAACTTGAACATTGAGTGTTTTGTGTGTGATTTGTGTATACAACAGTGGTAGGACCACGCAAAGACAGCCTTGTTACAAATATGTTTAACATGCATTTATAATATTCTAATTATAAATGCAAAACATTTATCAGTGGTCTTGCAATCCGCACCAATTTTGCCTTGTTGATTTGAGCAGAATTTCAGGTTCTGGAAATGTCTGGGTTTTTTCTTACCATTTTAGACGTACCTCTTAACTTATTCTGAAAGGAATGCTTATTTCAATGCAGTGAAGGTTATTCTCCACCTCATATGTTGGTCTGAAGTAACTAATGTTCACGAGTTGGAGCAGTAAATAATAGAATAAATATTAGACCCTGTGTTCAAAGTCTTTGTCTAGAATCAGTGGTAGTTTAATATGTTGCGTAGCACTAATTAAGCCAAATGGCTGGAATCTATCTGGGTCCCTGGAAACTAAATGTCAGGCATGTGTACGTCTGGCCTTTGATACCTTCAAGTGACTTGTGACGTCATTCGCAAGAATGTTGGCCAGGTAAAGATAATGCCAAATATTACATTTGGTAGCCTGTGAACTGTTGGGTATGTTACCTGCAATGCAATTAAATTACGAAGTACGTAAAAGATTGAATGTAACATTTTGCTGTAGACTAAAGACAAAATATACTTTTGGTTGTTTAAGTATAATATTACATCTTTTACCAAAACAGGACAAATGTACTAAAATGAAATTTCGTCAAATCTTTCAAAGCGGTTTCATTGATGCCCTCAATTGTATCTTTTGCATAATAGTTTAATAATTCTAATCATAATAATACAGAACTATTACAATGAATCCCAACTGATACTGAAGCATCACCTTCATAATTACTGATTTTGTACAGTGAGTATTTGTGTGGAATAGTGTTTCTAAATCAGAAGATAAAGTATCCTTTCACTATTCTCTCCCTGAATAAAATTCTGTTGCACTGGCAGATCCCAGATTTCCCGGACGAGGGTCGAGGTGGCCCGTTGGTGGGCTAACCCTATCCCCCCTCAAAACTTCAGCAAAAAGTCGGCAAAAATTGCATGATAATGAAAAAATTCCGACCGTAGACGGGGCGGTGGTGGACGCTCCCCAGGCGTCCCCCTAAATCCGCTAATGTGTTGTTTCCAAAATTTCATACAAACCGTGAGCTGGCTGAAGTGAATCAAGAGTGTTAATAGGCTCACTTCCAGCTAAATTTCCCCCATACCGGACGTCATTCACTCCTGGCCGGAGATCAATTCCTCAGTATTTTTTTGTAATTACATCTATATAAAGCCTTAACCACTTATTTCTGGCAGCTCGGTGACTATATTAGGCAGTGTTATATGCATTAACGGAAATAAACCATCTAAATGTGACATTCCTGATACGTCTGACTCCCAAGTGCTGCTCAGACCTCTCGTCACCTCCACTCATGAAACCCTGTATACATGTAATTACTCGTGGCAACCAAAGAGGCCTTATCCTCTGGCATTAATGTAATTCTCTGAAATGAAATCGGAAGACCTTTGACATCGTTCCAAAAATAAGGTATAACTCAATTGAGTTTACTGACACATAACCGTTATGTCAACCGAAAAAAATGTGACAAGAAAATTAGGCCAAATTACCACATTTCTATTTGCGTAACGCGTCTGGTAAACAATTCAACGTTAAGATCCGTGTTGGGAACCACTTCGTCTCATAATTTACCCTCTTGTCTTATTGAGCATCAGTCTACAGTTGACAGCTTATGATTAATGATTTGCGCATAATCCTGGAAATAACCACCTTACACCGATACGTCACCGAGAGAGATGTAACTTCAAACGGCCTAATTTCACACTTTTATTTCTTTGCCACGATAATATTATTTTCTGTATTCTATCATGCCGTTTCTTGCCTCTTATAAAACATTTATAAACAACTCTATACATTTTTGATTAGTTTCTGTACAAAACATGTAGCTTGGTATAATTTATCACACCAATACCTGTTTCAACCCACCAAAATGTATACTTCATATGTATCTGGTTTTTGTATCCTCGAAATGAATTATGAATTTTAGTTACTTGATAAATGCTCTTCTATGTTATAAATATCTTATAAATATAGATGGCCACCAGGTGCAAGGTATAAATCAGGTCACCTCCTAGGTGGCTGGCTGTTATTATTGGCTTGTGACTATTTTGTACCTAGCTATGACAAGCGGTACTCTTGTGTGATAAAACATGTACTTAAGTACATGTACCATGTACTTAAGCCTCGAATCAACTGCAATTATCTGCTGTTAAAATTGCCGAGGCAAGAAAGAATAGTTGGCGATGATGTTCCGATGAAGATTGTAACTTGTTTCTACCAGTCGGCAAGTTCTCGATTGAATCCGTTTGTGCCTGAAAGCATGAGATCAGCAAATAATTGACCTTATTACCGAATTTATTCACTTCATTCAAGTTTCTATTACAATTGGTTCTCTGCGACATAGTACATGATGAGGTAAATGTCAGAACCTTATGTTTGTTTTAGAAACTGCAGGAAGGGTTTTCCGACTTTTTCGCACTTAGATTACTTCTACTGTTTTGAAATTATCACAATTTAGTAATGTGCAAAATGAACAAATCATCTTTCCAATTATGAAGTGTAACAAACGTCTGGAAAGTAATTTTCTTTTCTTCTTGAGTTTCTGTTAAATTTTGATGAAGGTGTCTATTTGCGAAATATGCCAAAATCAAAATGTCCTGAAGTGAAAAAAGGAAGCTAGTTTCCTTATTCTCTTGAGGGCAATTTCAGTAACATTTGAAGTCGTCTTAATTCATGTTATTGTTTTCTATTTTCCTGAAACACAGTCCGCTTTGCAATTTTCTGTGAATTGATAAATATGACAACTTGGATATTTATGGCTGGCCTGACACTTCGTTTGATTACATTTATAAAAGCCTTTCAAATATGACACTTGAGATAACAGAAACCTTTGGCCTTGGGTCGGACCCTTGTCATTATCACCTCTGATTCTGAGTCCAGGCTTATTTTGAGTGGAACAAAAGAAAGAAAATAAAACAAGTGTGAATCTGCAGATCTGAATGTTGAGCTGTGGCTGAAGGATGTCAGAATAACCAAACAAAAGACAATTAATGGTTATCTGTTATGCGTAGCTACAATTAATCTCATAACGTCTGCTACCCTTTCATCTCTTTTTCCATTGGTTTGCGGTTAATGGAATTTATTAAATCTGGATAATATAATTTGTCTTAATAATCTAAAATTCAAGTTGATGAAAATCAATTTATTGATACCAGGAGAAGAAATACTCAGAGGAAGTTTCAATTGTTTTTGCGTCTGTCAACAATGCATGATGTTATTCTAATTCTCCTGTCCAAGATACCAAATAATAAAGTACCCACGTGCACATCAGTCTGTGTTCAAAAAGATGTAAGTTGAAATATTTTGAGTAAAGCTATATTTTTAATTTTATAAATGTAGAAATATACATCACAGACCATTCATGCACAGGGTAATTTTCCCATTTGTTTTGTCTGCCTGCCTACAGTATCGAATTTGTACAAGTAAAATTACTAATATTAGTGACTACAACAGGACTGGATTTACGCCCCACTACAACATTAATAACTTTTAAAGACACTACTTTTACTGTTGTATAAAGTCTATCGCCATGAAGAAGCAAGAAAATGCAGAACGTTGCATTAACATTTTAAAAAGTGACTTTTTCCTTTAAATAGATAGTAAAGGGTTAACTTCACAATTCGTATTGGAATAGCATTAAGGTATTGATTTGTTCCCGGATCATTCTATTTTCACATGAAAAGTCTTAAATTGACAGGAATGATATTTCTTTGAGCCAGAGGAGACCAAATTCCCTGTTCAAAATGGTTCCAGTTGATTTGTTACAGAT
>JBCAUI010300521.1:0-15541 GCA_038406195.1 Haplosyllis anthogorgicola
GATGACATTTTTTGCCATTTTTAACATTGTGTCAATGGGACTTCCGGTTGTCATTATGGGTTTACATAAGGCTCTTCTGTCATTATGAGATTTACATCCTACAACCTGGAAAGTTGTTCTGCCAACTTCACAATGGCTCACAATGCCGTTACTCGTCTGGGACTTGTAAAGCCAATTTTGCGTTCTTTCGTGAACCTGTTGTCAGTGAGAATGTGATCATGTAACCTTGAAATTAAACTGACTCAACAAACCAACAGCTCGACCCAGATGGGATTCATCGTTCTTGTAGGAATTGAATTCCTTATCTATTTGCATTCAGACGCACACTCACGTATGTGCGACCATGCATCAGAGCCTGAATGGGCTGAATTTTAAACCAAACTACAGCATAAGTTTCAGTTATTGCGACTTTTTTTAAAAATGCACTAACATACAAGTGTGTTAACAAAGATTTGTTTTATTTTGTTAAATTTCAATAGTTGGTAGATGGTAATTTTCCTATGTATTTCTTTATTATAGTGGTTACGTTAGAACCACTGGTACCCCTATTTTGGACATAAGACATGCTCTATTTTCCTTTCATGGTCCGAAGCCGCGGCTGCTTAACTTCAGTGACTGACAATGGTTAACTGGTTAAATCCTATCCCTGCACCACAGTAATTCAGACTGTTTACAAAACAATGGTAAATAATATTGTGAACTGGAGAGCCAGAAAGTATGTTGCTGAATCTCCCTAATATGGATCGCCTTGAGATCGGATGGGTGATACCGGATTCCCTGGAGACGAAGACATCCACTGGTCAGTAGCACGTGATGACAACACATGCTGTGTCCTGCATCCAGGATATCATCCTCCTAATCCTTCTGGATCAGCAGTAGGATCTGCAGGATCACTGGTGACTACAATTAGATTCACCATAAATGTATATTGCATACATGTGTGCGCAAAATAGCCGCAAGATCTGTGACTGTTATGTCCCTTCCAACTACTGGTTTCACAAGTAAAGATGTTTCTGTTTCAGTCTTAAAAAGGTTCGGTACGGTGATGATATCAAACAAGGGCATTACACTCAGGAATTACGCTTTTGTTTAATAGTGTAGTTTTCGAAAATACTATCAGCATATCGTCATCAATTTAGGAACTTTGAATAACAAAAGAGATTCCAATCTGTGTACATAACAGAATGCATGTACATAACAGAACATCATGAAATACCATTGTTCCTAAGTTCCTGTTGAATACCCTCGCTTCTAAGTTGATAGAATGTTCTGTGACAGTTTGAAATTTACAAGCGTGGTTTTTCCCAGCCACAACAAGAAATGGAGGTGAGGATCAGAGTCGAATAAACAGGATTGCATCGTACTTAATCGTATCGCTCTGGAACTGATCTGTAACGCTTGGTTGGTTCGGTAGAATGCACGCCTGACTGTGTGACCCACGAGAGTCGTAAACCACACGATCCACACGAAACGATCAGCATCACAGCTTTGGTACTGAAGCTGTCCTGTTGCGTTGAGCGTTGATATTCTTTTTAGGTCAATTAATTGTCGCAGCATTTCTTGATTGGATTCTTTTACATTCGCGGATCTAGGGGGCGTTTTCCATGTAGTTTTCGCTGATGGTTTCACTGAATGTTGGGCGAAAATACAAATGGGGCCAGGTGTACCCGGGAAATCTTGCAACCCACCATTGTTTTATGAAACGCTGCATAACACAGATATGGTATCATATACCAAATGCATGCTCCTTTGAGTAGAGAATGGTAAAATAAAGTATTCTAAAATAGACGACACAAATTCTGGTCTATTTTACGTGTTTAAGTTAGACAACTGGAGAGATTTTACTTTATTGTTTCATTAAGACACATTGTTTGTTTTTGTGCAGTGAGGACATTTTCTGCTGTGACCAATTCAGACTGATCTGAATTCTCCTAACATTCCTTGACCTGAATGGTAACAGTTCATCGTTAATGCACGCACGACTGTGAGGCCCGAGAGACCCGTGTAGCGGTCAGCGCATCAGATAACACGGGCAGTGCTGCCGTGATACCCCAATCAGCTCAACCTATTCGGCTGGTCTATGTCAATAGCAGATAAACATGATGAATAAGACAATTTATGTAGGATTGTCAATATGAATAAAACGCTGTTTGTTTCAGGAAACAAGTGGTGTATGAAAACAATAGAAATTTATGCTGTGTTTGTTGTTTTAAGAAAAAGCACTTAGAAGTCACAACATCCCAAATTCTGACAGACATCTATGTTGTGTCACATATGAAAAATCATTGTCACAGCCTAAATGGACTTAATTCAATTCAAATAAATCTTCATAAATCCACAAAACACTGTAGACTCGATTGTTAACAAGGTATGGTATGAGCAATGTATTAGAAAACCATAAAGTACTACTCCTGAAATGCTGTCAATTTCCAAAAGATTTAGAAAAATAATTCCATGCTGCGCTTATGATACGAACAAAAACACATTATGAAATTCAACTTTCCAGAAATGACAGTAGTTTTATTGTCTGTAACATATTTAACCCCAAACGCCCCCACATTGATAGAAATTTGAGGGACTGGTGGTACACGTTTTGAAAAACATCTTGACAAATTAAGTTGTTACATGTCCACAAGTGTAGTTAATATGAACAAATCTGCAGGGATTTGTAGACACCAGCTTAACGTCATCTTTTCGTTAAACCTGCTGTCAGTGTCAACGTGATCATGTAACCTTGAAATTAAACTGGCACGATAAATGAACCACGTGTCCTCCGGGAGAACCTGTTGACACGAACAAAAACAAGTTCACAACATTCGCACGGGTCAGGAATTATGAGTACTTCATTTCAGGCGGGATGATAACTTATTTAACAATATGTTGAAGCTGGTGTTTAATTACAATTGGAATAAAATGTGCAGGAACGTAACGTAATAAGTTAATGCCATTTTTGTTGTTTCACCTGTACCATACTGCAGAAATATGAGATCTCATAGGGGATGTAGGATGTCAATCTCGTAATGACGCAAGAACTGTGCCCACCGCAGGTCCCAATGACACAATGTTACCTTTGTAAAAACGGTCATTTTATTTCCATTGCTGTAAATGGGAACTTATGGACCAAATATTCCTCACATCTCTCCTTAAATTAAATTAAAGACTAGAAGTTTTGTAGTAAAACACTTTGTTGTATTTTCTCTTCCTTATTATAAATATTTACATTACATTTTTTACAAATGAATCCAAAATTTTAACATTGTGTCAGTGAAACTTCCAGTGGCATTATGAATAAGGCTTTCGTCATTACAAGATTTACACCGTACACCCTGTTATAGAAACAGGATAAGCTGTTTTCCTTGGTTACCGCTATATGTAAAGAATAAACATCATTTGACACCGCATCTGTGAGCAAGTCTTTTGTTTCCAAATGGGACCATAATGACCAACAAGGTCAAACATCATTTCCTTTGCAGATTAGGTTCTTAATACAGCTTTAATACTGGATGTTTATATCTGTTTTTAGAAATATGATGCAAATCCGGAATGGATTCGGTCCGGATTAAGCGTAACATGCTGGGGAATTGTTGCAGAATCCTTGCGAATTGTCACAGTTAAGAGGATTACACAAATCTCATGCAAAGTGGACATTTTGCCAAGGTTAATGACAAAAGTAACCATCCAACTTATATCAGTATGTATAACTATGTAACCTAGACATATGTAGACAAGTACAGACGTTTAACAAAAGCGCATCAAAGGCACAGCGTGAAATTCTTTCGTTCTCTCCTTTGTTCTTTTCGTTTCCAACATGATATGATTTCTGTGTACTTTTGTCGACAAAGTCAGGGCATTGTGTGAAGAAAGGTTTTGCTTTTCTTGTCACACAGGAATTGACCAATCATGAGCTCAAAAAAAGATAGTCCAAGCAATCAGTTGTAATAATACCAGAAATAATTGAATAAAAAAGTTTCTTTGTTGGATAACATAGAGCGCTGGTGAGTAAGCGCTGGTGAGTAAGCACACTAACGACATATCCACCTTGAGTCCGAAACAGAGGGTACCAGTGTAGCCATGGTACCCGGGGTGCACAAAACACTTAAAACAATAGAAAATAATACAATAAAACACTGACAGGTGCAGATCCCATGTATGACTTAGCACTGATACAAGGTACTTATAGAATGATTATTTGTCCACTGGACACAAATCCATTGCCTACAGCTCCATTACTCAGAACTGAGAGCTGAAAATCCAGCTTGATCCTCAGCTGAGCCGAGATGTGAGACTGGAGTGTCAACCTCCTCATGTCTGGTAGAAACTGTCAGTGGATTTTTGTGCTGTAATACATTGAAACTTTTCTATTGCGTGTACAATGAAACCTTTCATTTTCTGGAAGTATTCTTCATCAGAATACAAAATGTACATTGGATTTAAGGCCCGTCAGGTACTGCCCCCCACCTTTTTTTTTTAACCGATGAACTTTTGTCCACAAGCTTACTGTGGGAAGTCCAACATGTTATCACACACTTCACTTGTAATGGCAAAATGACGCATTTCCTAACATACAATTTGAATTGCAATGTTGAAATGAATGTTCGTGAATTCTTTGGTTGTAAAAACAGGTTTTGCCGTAATTGTATATCGCATTTTCTTTCTATCGTTTCTTCTGAAAACACTTTAAAAAGAATTATAAAAAATTTCTCCCACACCTTGTCTGAGATTTTAATAAGAAGTGGATGGTATTATTCTTTCATGTTTCTAATATACAGCACAGAAAGGCAATAATCCCACAGGGAGATTAGTATCATATTACACACAAAGTCTGGTTTAGCTGTACTGTGAAGATTTTTTTATCAAGGCTCAGAATATCAAGTTAATTCATTGATGTTACATGTTTATATCATGGACTGTAATGAAGACTCATAGCTGCTGGAAATATTACGTATCAAAATACTATTACTTGATAATAATACCTATGATTATATGTTTTCATGACTTAAAGAAATACTCATGTCAAAGTACTGAAAATATCCTATCCAAGATACTTGTTGTTTAATCATAATGCTCATAATTGTTTTGATGATATTTGCATAATGTTCAGTATTGCATGTTACATGTTGTCCTCATTTTGAATCATTTAAATCTCACATGGAATCTTAATCTTGACCCCTCATTAAATAATAAATATATTGTACAAATATTTTATGCATTGTATAATTTCAAAACAAAATAATGTGACTATTTACATCATGTTTGTATTTGCTACAGTTTGTGACATAAGATGAATACAAACAAGACCCATTCTTCCATTGGTAGCCTTTTTGTTACAATTTCCCATGTGTGCCCATGGAATATTATCACAACTTCACAAATTCCAGCATCCACCACCACAACTAACACCCTCCTACCATCCCATCCACCCAGTTATGTGAAGCAATCAGCTGATTAAATCACCATACAGGAAGTTTCTCCAATAACAGTTTTAATTAGAAATGGCATTTCTGGCTTTATCAGAAAACACCCATCCCAGACTGCAGGTCACTGAAATCAATTTATAACAGCAACAATTCTTCTTCCCGCTTTCATTTGCAATGTATTGGAATGAGAGTAATTCGTTACTGTTATGTTTGCATAGGGAAGTCTCAGGGGTCTCTAACAATGCAACATGTTTGCAGAAGATTGCAAAAATAATTTCAAAGTATTATTCCTATGTTATGAGAAAGCCATTTTGTAATATTTCATATGCAAATTAAAGTTGGTCACCTTGATAATTTCATTAACATTAGGGAGATGACTAATTTATTGTTTTTTTAGCTACTAAGCCTGTAATCTGCATCAAAGGGACCACTGGTACTCTCTGTTCCGACTTTTAACAAATATAATTTATACAAAATTATGTCTCTCTGTAGATTATATCAGGACACTTTGAAATCCTATTTTATACCCTTGGTTGAAGTTTATCATAGAAACTGGGGATTAATTAAATAAAACACAACTTTTATTTCATGTCTACATCATAAAATATCTACATTATCCCTTGTAATATAAATAGCCTGTGAAATCAAAGACACTTTTCTTGTAGAACAGACAGAGGTAACATGTTTCCAGGAAGAGGCTTAACACCTAAAGCTGCAGATAATATGATATTATAACAAGATTGGGATCTAATTTCTTTCATTTAGCTAATGTAACTACAGCCAGGTAATATTCCTTGGAGGTATTAGCTTCATATATCTAAAAGTAGGTATAATGTTACATTCTTATTAACTTAATAATAGAGTTGCTACAAGCTGTTATTCCTGGACAGCTTGAGTCATTTGCCTATGATGTAGGATTTTCTTTGGTTTAAAAAGTGCCAAAACTTTTTTTAAAATTGTAAATTTAAGTTCAATGAGTTAAGTCCAAGCCTAAATGTTACCTCACATAAATTGGTGGGTGCAATCTTGGAACTAATTAGAAGTGTTAAACTTAAAAATCAACACTTTACTACCCATTGTCAGGCTAATACAATGAAGTTAAATTTTAAGCTACATACCTTAGTCTCTGTCTGTCTGTCTGTCTGTCTGTTTGTCTGTCTGTCTGTGTTTCTCTGTTTCTCTGCCTCACTCTGTTAATACATTGTAATTCTTGGCTTTAGTAGGGGCCATCATTTATGAACATGCACAAAATCATTGTCATGCTCCAACACATGGTCACTTCAGGCATCCAGAATGGCACTGCTATCACCTAATTCAATCATCATAAAGGGAGGTTTCTCATAACAGCTTTAATTAAGAAATGCATCCTTGGTTTTATGGGAAATCATTTATTCACAGTGAAGGTCACTTGGGTCAATTGATATTAGCCACTATTAGCAAAACATTAAATTAATGGTTTTTAAGTCAAACAGCAAAGATTTTTCAGCTATGAAAGAAATATACAAACGCAGTGTCTAACATCTTGTTTTTGAAAGGCAAATGATGTGCATTCTACATTTAAACACTTTGTATAACAGTATAAAAAATTACCCAGTCATAAATTTGTCTGTATATTTAAAGCCACTAAGACAGCTGCATTGTTCTATCCATGTCTAATTACTTAAATGCAATAGTGTTAAATTTCTATGATTAATTGATTCCAGTGTTTTCATAAGAATTGCACACAGTTGTTGGGACGTTCCTTTGACAAAACCATTGTGGTGTAAGACAAAATAGTTTTATTATTGTATTTTTCTATTATGGTTTATTTCTCTTATTTAACTTTGCTTACATGAAGATGTTTCATAAATAGATTCTCTAGTCTGCATGTGCAGTGTACATTTAAGGAAGCAGACTTGGTATCCCTGGAGAAAGAAATGCTATGATTGAATCTAAAGCTGTGGTCATAAATCTTACATGTTGATCAAATTTCACACCCCAGTAAACAGCTACAATTGCTGACAAACCCACTTTATATGGGCAGCTTTAACTGCTATATTACAACTGGAAATTGAATTTCTTGATGATATGGTTTTGCTCTACATCTTTTGTGTGAAGTAGTTCAAAGGTGTACAACAGCTTTCTTCTAAAATAGAACCATTGCCACCATTTCCTTACCGCTGTTTACTTGCTGAAAGATCTTTCTGCAATGGATAAAGGCTTTAGAATCTGGAGAAAAGTCAAATATGACTCTGACTGAAAACTAACCACAACAAGGACTTCCTTTTAACAGACCCCTATTGACCACATAAAGTTCAGTAGTTATTCTTCTCTATGTAGAGATACATTACCATTGTTTTCTTATCATTATGTTAGAAAGTTGTGACCTGTAACCATGTCATTTATTAATGGTTGTTATCGATACTTTTTTGTGTTCCCCAACGAAAATAGTCTCTAAAATGTTCATTTTTATCATGCAAGTTGACAAATAAGTTAGACAAAACATCTCTAGTTTTTTTTATTAGGCATTTCAGAACTGTCCGAAGTTAATAGTGTTGTAGATTATCATTCTATTCCATATTTTCTTACCTGATCTTCTCATTTATCTCATTTATCATCCAGGTACCTATACCTAATCACGGTTGAAATTTAAAATTTACAAAGTTCCTTTTACATATTCAAACATAAAACCATCAAGGTTCAAGACAAGTAAGCATGTACAAGTACCATTCAGCTACATGCACTCCAATCTGGATATCTCTGGTTATCTGATGATGCATGTTATCAAGGCTTTACCTGCTGATGGTCAAAATGACTCTACTATCAGCCAAGTATTCAGCATGCCCATTTAGGCCTGCATATCTTTATTCACTTGACCAGTTGACTTTCTTATGATGCTTTAGTGAACTTTATCCTCTTGACTGTGTTGCCATTGTCTACTTGGGTATTCATTCATAATGGTAGATTTGTCCTGCGAAACCCATGTCATCCCCGGTTATTCTCAATACTTTGAAATAGATTTCAAGTGGACAAAAGGCAATAAAATTCTACGCCAAAAGTAAAGCTTATTCCAAAAAAGAACTCTTCACCACCCACACCCACAGTATCCACAGCCTTTAATTGTATGGCAATATTTTTTATGTCATCTTAAATATTTGGCATCCACATTCCAGCAGAATGATCTGTAGTGATCACAAAGCAAGTCAAACAGCTTATTCACATGAACCCTCATGGGAACCAACAGTGGGAACAAATGGGAGTCATTCAGCCTATTCAGAATTCGGCTTCATGTTCAAATATGAAAATTGTTGCTTCTGAGTATTGATTTGTTCTGACCTTTGCTGACTCAAAGGGAATGTGATCTGTAAGTGTATTAATTAGACTGGGGCTCTGAGGATCCATATTACTATGATTGGATTGCATCAATATCAATTGTGTTCCTCAAAGAATATCAATTATGCATGTTGAAATTCAGTAGTATGTAGTTCAACTGCTTGAAAAGTTTAAATTCAGCCCAATTGTTGTTTCAACATGTTTGAACATAAGAATTTTTGAATTGCATCTGTTTGCATTTGCTTTGAATGACATTGCATTTTAAATTTACTTAACTTGAAGCTTAAATCTAAATTCTGTGGTTCACAAAATGTCAAAACAAGCTTAGATATTGATAACATAAAGATTGCACAAATGATCCTGTTTACCCCATACCAGAGAGTAATAATTTGTGTTGTGACCTGGATCTATAACCGTCTATACCAGGAGGATTTATATGAGATATGACATGTCAGATGATGCCACTGTCTGCCATTGATTTATCAGTGGCTCAACATTATAACTCTTTCAGGACCAATAATGATTCTCCAGCCTGACAAATGGTCATACGAAAAAAGCCATCAGATCGATACAGATTGGAAGATTTAAAATGAACATATAATGATACAGGTTGGCATCATTTAATGATCATTTGTTGCCAGATACCTCTTGTAAGTGGTTGTGTAGTTAACATTTTGAAATCAGGTTACACTTCATGAGATTCATCCACATATAATCCATTACAGCACAGTCTCATGAATGCAAACAAAGTGTAAAATTGGGACTAACCAAGATGTAACAGTGATAGGACAGTCAATGTTCAGTGTAAAGGCTATGGTTTGGGCTATGCATTTCAGGTAATGACTCACACAAAGATTGGATTAGGCTTCTGTTGGGAATACAAGCTATAAACCTACCCTGGTCTCACTGGTAGTACAGCAAGTGCAGTCCTTTACTTCTTTCCTTAAGTCTGGTAGAAATTCTAAGAAATAAGACATCACTCATAGAATCTGCCTCTGAAATACATACCCCTGCTAACCCACCATTGTTTAATCTCCAGTCAATCTCAATCTGATGGCAGTTGATGTGACTAATGGTTGTCTGGAGTATCCTCACAGGACCACCATTACATACATAGAACCCTGGGTCCTGTGGCTCTGCCGTCCTTATAAATGTCTCTCTGATCCTCACTTTGCAATTTGTCATGTTCGTCTCAAACACATAATAAAGGAGGTCTGAAGAAAGCGAATGTTGACAAAAACAACTATTTGCTGGTGATGGTGTATTACAATTGCTTTTTGTATTTCAAAATCTGAAGTCCAAAACAGGAGTACCAGAGGCTCAGTATAGTCCTGCCGAAGGAAGATGCTTACCTTTCACATTCGAACCAAAGCGACAGGAATATCATTTGACCAATAATCTAAACAAAGCAAGGTCATGTAAACAAATTCAGGTCAAGATCATATGAAGGTCGATTTTTAAACTTTTTTACTTTAAAGTTAATTCCATTGTATTTTAACCTCTATGGCAGCTCCTGAAATGGATATCATTTTGCGTCAATGGAACTCCATGCTGTGCCTTTGACTCAGACAAAAGCGCCTATTGTCTCAAAATGAAGAGCCTTAGCCAGACATTTCATCCTATGCTTTGAATATTTGTGACAAAGACGGTGGAAATTTTCACTTCGAAACTATATTCTTGCCTTTACACTAAACTTATTCGACCATTTCATTTATTCACCCATGAACAGACAAAAAAGGGCTGTAATCACAAACTTCTTTCACCATCAGAAGGGGTGCGGGGGAGGTTCGGTTAATTCGGACTTTTAATTGGGAATTGCAGCTTCACCATTAAAGGGCAACATTGATCACTATTAAAAGTCACTCGGGTCAAAGGGCGAAAGAAAAGCATCCTGAGTTAATTAAAGTTGTCTGATAATGGAGTCCTCTTCTCAACATGGGATTTACTCATTTTTACTCTTAATATCAAGCCTTTTAAGACAATTAATGACGACTTGCTCCGTTTTCATTCACTTTTCAAGTTGATAAACTTGGAAATCAAATAATCAAATAGCATCTTAGTGATCTGTCTGGATTTTTTTTTCATTTCCATAGGCAAGAAGAAAACGACTCCTAAAAGGAAACTCACCCAGTCAGAATTGTTACCAAAAATTTATATCTTGTCTTTGGGATTTTAACAAACAGCAATGAAGATTCAATTGCAATGTGGTTCAAGGTAGTAAAGCATCTAATACCTGCCTTAATTTTTCTTCTGAACTTTCTACACCTTGTTAGAAAACTTAAATGGGATATTTTGGAGAATTGAGCCCTGGAGTCCAACTTAGCAGTACAGTTTCCATGATGAGATGCTCATTTACTGTTCCATAAGCCTGTATGTATCATGTCCTGGAGCTCATCACTCTGTGTGTAATACAATCAGAACATTTAGTCTAAAGCTGTGGTCATAAATCTTACATGTTGATCAAATTTCACACCCCAGTAAACAGCTACAATTGCTGACAAACCCACTTTATATGGGCAGCTTTAACTTCTTATTGCAATAAGACATGTACACATGGCACCATGTGGTTTTCTTCATTGACATATATATTTGGGTAATGTTCACTGCAAGGTTTTTAGAACATGCATTGCTGACAAAGGAATTAAAGTTTCAAGAATGTAATTCATGGTCAGGTACTTTTAAATGTGAATCCTTAAATGGAAGTGATGATGAATCTATTTCTTTACAGAAAACAGGGTATCACTGGATGCAATCAACTGTGGTGGTTTATTTTCTTTGTTCCATGTTTTCCAAGAATTAATTGTATCAATTGGCTGCTTAAAGTGCTGAAATAACTACTACAAAATAGATTTATTCTCACTGTCTAGTGAGACATAGCCTTATCTCAATGTACCAGACTTGCCTACAGATCATCCTAGTTCCTGTTGCTGACTGTGGTGACCATTCTTCAAGATCCTCCATCTCTCTTGGGTTCCTCACTGTACTTTATCACATCCCTACAAATTCCAATAGAGTTTCATCCTTTGCATACAAATAAAGACCACTATCTGCTCATTCAATGACCTTGAGTCCTATTATGGATTTTAAAGTGAGGTCTCAAGCATAAAGAAGTTTACTACTGGGGAATCCAGCATCTATTCTTGTACCTAAAATTGGCTTTTAAAAGAAATTAGCAAGGCATTACATTGCAATTTGTGGCCAAAATCATTGTATTCAGGTCAACTGGTTGTGCTATTAAATTAGAATTATCGGGCTTTGTTGTAATATTTTCTATTGTTAAACCCTAATTGCTCTTTAAACTTTAAACTTGACAAATTTTTCCCATCTTGATCTTGACTTGAAGTAATTGATAATTATTTTAAAATGATCCAATTAATTAGATGCCAGTCACATATGAGATTTTAAAGATAATATTTGGAAGGGATTTAAATATCACAAATGATTCATGTTTCCTCTGTATTACCTCACTCTCTGTTCATTTAGAGTATAGAAACAATGACATTTCTCGCTTTTGTTCAATACGTCTACACAATAATATAACACTTGAATATAAATTGATATTATTCAATACATAATTCATTTTAATTTTCTGTTATAGAGAGTATAATTGAAAATTTGGTGGTTTGCAGTTGTGATTGTGACTGTTTGAATATTCTTGAGTACCTGATAAATTATATGTAAATAACAAGTAGTACTGTACCAGAAGGGTACAAAGTGTGATTCATAAAGCGCGAAAATGATGTGATTGTGTGCTGAACTGCAATGGTGAAACAAAGGAGTTTTCTGTCACCTCACAATTGTGGCAGCACCTGACGGGCAATAAATAAAAGCTACACTTCGTATCCTACTGACGATCACAAAGATGTCCAAATAGTACTGTTTCTGTAAAGCCTGACTTCATTCAGTATATTTCCATTACCATCCACTAGGTCATATATTAAACGCACGTAGGGACCTGTCCATATCTCCAGACACCAGGCATGTCCTACAGATGAAATTTGTTCCTGTCAGTCTCCCTTCTTGATAAAATGAGTTCCATTTTCTTGTCCCCTGAGTGCAGAACGGCAGCTTATCTCATCTTGGCAAATTCCGACACACGACCTAAAAACAGGAGTAAAATTGGAAATAGACATAGAACTGTGTAAGTTTATATGAAATCAAGGTCACTTGGTTCTGTCCTTCAAAATATGATCTAATAGTATGGTACTGAACATTATTGGGACTTCAATTGTTAGCAAGATTGGATTTCCCAAAGTGTTTCTCTATTTCTCTTATCACAGAAGTTATTTAGTGGGTATCTGCAAAGCAATGTTGCCCAGATTTGGAAAAAGTAATCCCGAAAGAATCAAATTTAGTCTTCAATCATTCATGTACTACACACTGTGTCACAATGCTAGTTATCCAATCCTTTACAATTTCTGATACTCTGGATAAATGTATGTCAAGTGATTTAGATTCATAAGGAGCAATATGAGTAGAAGATAATTAAATGTCACTCAAACATAAACATTATTAGAGATTTCTGACATCAAGGTATCTTACCTAATGGAACAGGACTTCATGTAAGCTTCAGATAGTAGGTGACATTTTGCTGCCAACAATCTCTTTAAATGATCTTCATTCTTCATAAAACATGATTACAGTGCAACCATTCCAGTTCATTTACATGTAATCCCTTGGGGAAGAACAGGGAAGAGGCAAGTCTCCATTCATGTGATGAATACAACTCATTTTGATCTTCAGCTTCATGTCCAAATATTAAAATTGTTGCTTCTTGGTTATTGATTTGATTTGACCCTTTGCTGACTCATGGGAAACATGAGCTGTAAAAGTAATAATTGGGCAGAGCTGGGATGATACCCATTAAAATGATTAAATACTGTCTATATTGGGAATTGGCTGATTGATTTGCCTGGTTCAATATGCAGAAGTGTATATTCTCTGTCCATCCTTAGAGGTCTGTCCAGAGCAAAATATGGTAAAGAAAGTTGCTCTGTGAAGGTCACAGATACATTTTCATTGTACCATTGAGTTTAATGTTGATATGCAATATTTATAAATGTTAAGATAAAGCATTTTCATTTTACTCTTGAAGAGCATTTTGCGGCAAAAAAATTCAAAATACATGGTTCCTTGACAGAGTTGTCATGATACGTCTTACTGTCTATTTGTACTTTTCCTAACATTGTTTAATCTTCAGTCAATCTTCATCTGATGACTGTGGGATGTGACAAATTGATGTTCGTCTGTCCTCCCTGGAATACTAAATATGGAGAACAGTTCTATATTTGGGTATAATGCGAAAAAGACCGACATTTTTCCATTAAAAACTTTTAAATAGAAAATATCACAGTATTTGGGGAAATGTTAGGCTAACAACGGAAGCTGTTCTCGTGCTTCTTCAAACGTAAATCCATGGTTTTAAAATGGTCATTGGAAAACCTTTTGAATGATTTCCATACTTTTCCCAAGAAATAAATTAGACAATGATTCTCTGTACTGCATTTCCGCGATGTTGAAAGTGATCCTCAGCTACAAACTACGCAGTTCCAAACCCCCATCTCAGTTCCAAACCCCTCCATTTTCCAGAGAGACGTGAACTGGTTGCTTAGATATAATCTGAGAGTCACATGTCCAAAAATGAATAGGGTAAATTTGTGGTTCATCCTTCCCACCCATGATCGTTTAAAACATTGTTTATCAAACGCTGTAGGCTATTTAAGAACAATACAGTGATCATCCTTAAATTTATCTGTATTTAACACAATCAAGGTGCCTCTGTGTTCTTGTCTGTTAAAGGGGTATTCAAATTGTAATATTACGCACATGTGTTAATTAGAACCAGTTTCGTTAGTTCTTTATGACGTTTGAGATCTGAACACATCGAGAATGTTCCGGACTGTTGTGACATCAATGTAATGCTGTAAGAGCAGATTTTAGAGAATTCTGAAGTATTCTTTATTACACAAGAAATGTAAATATTGACATACTATAGTCTAGAATGTTCTTGAATATTCTTATGCCTTTATAAGTGATTGTAACAATAACAAGGTTGTTTTGGTGATGTGATTTGGAGATAGATTGTGAATTGTATGATGTGAAGTAAGAATTCAGAGATTAAAATATAGTATTATACAACTTTAATAATAGTTTATTATCTTTTATATTCTGTCTACCAACTTTGGGATGAGAGCTGGACTATATTTTAAAATGAGAATTAAAAATATCACCAGACACTGTTAGTAAACAACAATACCGTTTAAACATTACAAAAAATTTAATTAAAATTCTTATCAACATTTATCAGTCAGTATCATGTGATTATGTAAAGGAAGTTATCAAAAATTAAACATTTTTGGCAATGAATAGCTATCTCGACTAGGAGAGGTGTCCTAAAGTATGATCTGCAAATGCATTTGCTGCCATAATTCATGGAATTCTTATCAATTTGGAAACGTACAGGGCAAAAAACAGAAAAGATTTCCACACTGGGCTTTTGATGTTCTATTATGCCAAAACTGAAAGAAATTTCATGATTTGATAATCTTTCGTTTACTTTTGTTAAAATATAGTATTATCTACATCTTCCTGTTTGAAGAAACTGAGCCATTTCACTGTATGTAATATAACATTTGTTTTGGTAGATATATATGTAACGTGCAAAAGTTGGGGATCTCTCCGTCCCCAAGTGGTTACTCAAATCGTGTACTCGTCTTGGACTCTCCGTCCAAGTCGCTCTCTGTGGGCCGACTGTTCCTCGGGGCGGCGATCCGGCCACGGTCTGTTACTTCGAGGGTTTATCGGGTTGACTG
>JBCAUI010300632.1:0-15541 GCA_038406195.1 Haplosyllis anthogorgicola
ATATTTATGTTTTTTCATAGGTCACTTATTTGGGATTTGATCTTAGACTCTGCATTTGTTTCCATGTGATATTGAAAGCTGTATTGTCTTAGTTTTATGAAGTGCCAAATGAGCTCAGGTCCATCTGGACCTATTTTTTCATGTATGTACTTATTCTTCCAGGATGTTCTAGAAACCTTCAGAGTTAAAGGTAACTTTTTTCAATATCTCCAGTTTTTCTGAATACAGTGTAACATAATTCTAGATTGTAATTTGTGTTCATAATTTTTCCTTAAGTTTAAACTTCACCTTTTTAATAGAGGAGACTTTAAAGCGGGTGAATGAAGTATTGGCTCTGTACAAAGGAACACATAATTTCCACAACTACACATCGGGAAAGTAAGCAGATTTCCCGTCACATTTTTCGTAATTACGTACTTCACACTTATTTTAAATCATTGGTCATTGTAAAAGCCGTAACATTATTTCAATAAAAAGCCTTCTAGTTTTACGTATAATTTCTTTACAGGAAGCCAAGTGATCCAAGTTCTAGAAGATATATAATGAACATGCAGGTAATATTAAAATATAGAGGAAACAAACCAGTTGCAATATTTAATTCTCATTTGAGTGAAACTGTAATACTACCTAATGCTATTCATTCTAAATAAAAAACCTATTCATTTTCTTTATTTAGATAGGTTCACCGTTTGTTCAAGATGGGCTAGAATTTGCCTCCATAACTGTGAAGGGGCAAAGTTTTATGCTACATCAAATTAGAAAAATGATAGGTAAACCAATTCATTAGTACCACATGTACATGAATGATGTTACTTACATGTATCCAATTCTGTCATACTTTTATTTTTAAATAATTATAAGGACTGGGTTTGGAAATAAATAACCGTCCTCCAAATAATACGACACATACTTTCAGGTTTGATGATTGCGATTGTTCGAGGGTTAACCAGTGTATCGGCAATAGAGCATTCGTGGCTTCCAGTCAGAAGAGATGTACCTAAAGCACCAGGACTGGGCCTAATGCTTGAGCAGGTTATTATTGATGTTTTATTATTCATATTCAAAAGACATTTACCAGTTGTTCTACTGATAATTTCGTTAAGTTAGTGATATCTAATGTGTAACTTTGGGAGATGTCTATGGAAGCAAAGTATGTGTATGATTACATGAAGTGGCATTTTTCTTTCTTTTCAGGTTCATTATGCAACATATAACAAGAGGTATGCCAAAACTCATGACAAGATAGACTGTGATGAATACAAGGTATATTTTTTACTCGACATACGTCAGTAAAATAAGGGAAAGCTCTTTACTGGATTACATTACTTAATTACCATAATACGTGCTGCAACATAGTGCACCTTTTTTACGAGGGTGGCATGTAACAATTCTTTTTTACATTTCAGGAGGAAATTGAGAAATTTAAGAAAGAACACATATACAAGGTAATGATAGAGACTGAGAAGAAAGAAAAATCGTATCCTTTTGCAACTCCAAAAACAACGTTCAGCACAACTGTTTTAGTTACCTTTAGTTACTTGGAAGTTACAAATTACCCGATTTTTAGAAATTGGCAAATTGTTTAAAGACGTATCCTGAACAAAACACAGAATGATGCAGTGGTTATCAACCTTACACATGCATCACTTTGGTGAATGTGAGACGGATTTGCCTATAACTGCCGAAACTCCCCTTGGGCAAGCAGCGAGGCGAATTATCAAGGAGCAAACGACAAAAGAGGTACATGCTCATAGAACACGATTGACCAAAAATTTAGTGCAATGTGTGCAGTTGCAGACTTGACCCAGCCTCGTGATTTTCCTTAACATTAAGAGACCCCAAAAATATCTTTGAAGTAAATGGAAGGGTTGTCTAACCTTGAGGGTACTTACACCAACTAGGAGATACGAAATTTTATTTCTGATACTGCCGAAGTTAAAAATATCAACGGTTCCATGTATTGTCCTCATTCTGCTGAGACAAACATTGCATATCACATTTGCTTTCGTTCCAGGAGACTAGATCTGACGTTGTCGGTGATAAAAGTGAATCCAGTGGTGTACAATTTAATGTCGAGGAAAACACAACAAAAGAAATTGATGTATCTCACCAAAGTACAGAAAGTAAAGCCGAACTGAAACATCCAACAGATCAAGGCTCAGAAAGAACAGTCGATTCAATACAGCAAAATGACGTATCTGCACAAATTTCAGAAAGTAGTGCAAGTAAATCCAGCAGTGTGGAACAATCAGAAACATCGGTGCCTACTTGACAAATTGTATGTACTTCTATCTGATAAATAAATTATGCACAGTAAGAATGCAGTCTTTCTTTTCATTTATACGATTCGGATAAAAAACGGGCTTTAGCGTAATTCTCAGCTTGCACACAGCTCCTTTTATTAAGCTTCGTGTTGACCAGCAACGGGCTATAGAAACACTAGGATTTCATCTCCGTAGTTGCATGTATATCGTATCATGATCTGGGTCATATCATGATCTTTCAAGTACCAAGTGTGATGACTACTCCAATGGGACAGTGTACTCCTATTCAAGTGGTACAGTTTCACAATGTATCTTTTACATACTATTTTTGTATGAACATAAGCAAATACATAATATCGGTCGCTTCTTTATTTGCACATGAAGTACACCACATAACAAACATTTACGTCAACAAATTAGTTATTAAAATGCTGCCATGCAATGATAAACAGACATTCCATATTAAAGTTTCTCACAAATGCAATGCAAAAAAAAATCGTAATTGATATTAGTGGCAAGTTGAACCCCAAGTGGACATCAACCAGTTCTTTCAATTAAACTAACTACATGCAGTTTATTGTACTTCCTGTAAAAAGTTGATAGTAAATGTTGAAAGTTTTAACAGTCGAGGTTTTTCCTAATTCGGTTTTTGCCAGATCTGATTACATTAATAATTTCATTACAAATTAACAAAAATGTGACACACTTGTACACTGAATTTACAAAACGTTTAAGATTGATTTTTCGAAGTTATGTATTTCAGAAACCTAATGAAATCGCAATATTTTTGATAATTTTTTTTTAAATTTGCTCTTTAGTATTTATATTTTGTGTAACACTTCAAAATTGCCAAAGGACCACCAAAATTAGTGCTGCGAGACAAATTGCCAATGATTTTCAAAAGTAACGGAAACACTGTTTCAATAACAGCAATCCGAATCACGTTCTATTTAAATTTACTCATCTCACAATATCTAACAAATAGCATGCCTAGCAATATCTGTAAAAATATGATACGATCAATGCCACTAAAAAGTTGCTTTGCCCTGATAATATTATTAGAGAATTAAATAGACATTTGGCAAAAAGGAAACAAATTAACTACCCTATAAGTTAGCTCTAAATTTAATCAACCTAACCTGTTCATTTGCATCAATTACCCCTGACACTAGAAGATATGAGCTCTTTATCTGGATGGACAGGAATTTCTGTCATCATGAGGTAGTTTTTTATGAGAAGTGGTAATGGTAGACGTTCTACGCCACTGTAAACAGTACAATGTTGAGATACAACTTTTCGAATGACTAAACGACTTAATTCCTTGAGACTAAGTGGAGTGGAACACATATTCTGCAATACACTATATTCTGTTTTGTATTTGGTTCTTGGTTCAGTAAATATCGAAGGCTTTGGTGGTTGTGCTCCTGCTGATAAGAGTGCTGCTGACAACTCAAAGTTATCTTGCATGGCTGCTAATTCCACAAGTGAAAATCCATGTTTGGTGAGCACGTCTATGTTGCAGCCATGTTGTACCAGTGTCGCTACATGTTGTTCTTGGTTCCAGGCCTTTACTATTGGTGGTGTGGTCTCATTGTCAGGAGTATCTAAGTTAGCACCAATCAAAGCTAAGTGTGTTAAAGTAGGAAGTGTTCCACGTTTCCAGGGGTCCCATGCAGCAAGGTACGTGGGACTAAAACCGTCTTCATCCTGTATTAAAAGGGTTAAATTGGCATCCCAAGTTTAACTTATATTCCACGCTTAGTTCATAATTTCCTTCCAATCCATTCACATCATTGTTGACAAAGATCGTTTAAATTATGTTCAAAGAATAGCATTGACCTTCGGTTTTTACTGTACACTTACCTGCAAATCAATCTTTGCATTAGCATTTAACAACCTACTGGCTATGGTATTGTAACCGTACAGTATGGAAATGTGCAGAGCCGAACGACCTCGAGAATCTTGTATATTTACATCAGCTCCAGCTGTAAACACAAAATTTACACATAACAACATACAGTTAATCATTACCATTTCTTCTTTGAAATAAGGTATGGCATTTCATTTTGTGCACGTCACATTAAGATCAACGTGAAAATGTCCACAAATTAATATCATTTACATGTATTTAAAATTAATACCTTGCAAAAGAAGGTCGACCATGCTCAGCTGACCGCCACAAACAGCATCTGATAGTGCAGTGTAGCCATGTTTATCCATGACGTTAATATGACAACCAAAATGCACAAGTTGCTGTGCAACTGACAAATGATTGCCAATAGATGCCTCCATCAGTGCTGTGCGACCTGAATGAAATAATATATTTAAATTCTTGTTAATAAGTCAAATTTCCGTCGTTCTTATTTCACTTAACAATGCCGCGTTTTGAAATAATGTTTGTACACATGTACTATATTTTAATGACAACACCGTAAATTATAAATAAACAAGATTCCTACCTTCTGAATTTCTTTGATCAAGGTCACAACCTCCTGAAGCCAACAAGTTAACTATGTCTGCATAACCATGAGCAGCTGCAAGAATCAGAGGTGTAGTACTGTCCATATCTTGCTATGTTAATTAAACAATAAATGAATTAGTGAATGTGAAATAACCAAACGAATGAAATTGTTGCCGACTAAAATGTGAAACGATAAAATCTAAGCTGAATAATTTTCTTTTGCTGATGAGAATCTTTATTTACTTTGTCCAAGTTTGGTTTGGCCATAAGTAAACAGGATATGACATCGGTTGCTCCTGCATTTGCAGCAACGTGTAATGCCGTCCTTTCATCCATATCTTCGACATCAACATCTACAATGGAATTTTTTTTAAATTACAAAACCTTAAGACCACATAATAACGTTAATAGATATTTGGAATCTCCATTTAGAATCAATTGCAAGCAGAAGACATCGGGTCTACATTCAATAATTAAGATTTTAGAAGTGTACTTGTACATTTTTAAAAAATCTTACCAACATAATGATTTGGATTAGGATTTCCAAATAGCAAACATTTGAGGCAAGAAACATTCCCATGTCGTGTAGCAATGTGCACTGCATATTCACCTACAACGAAAGACAGGTTTACGAACTTTGTTTTGGAAACTTGGATTTTGTTTCCACTTTCATTGTAGAACAAGCCAAAAATGTTTCCTTTTCATTTATCTCGTTTTGTCCGTGTATTTATGTTGTCAGTTTCCAAAAGAAATTATTAGTTGCCTGACTTGAAATTTCTGTCACTGGTACAATCCTCCAAATGTAAACGATCAAGAAATGAAAACACTTTTGTCATCGATATATTATTCATTTGAAAGAGATTAAGCATCGAGAGAATAATTAAACGTTAATATATAAATAATTTCCAGAATACTATGTTTTAAAATATAATTATGTTTAAGCGACAAATTCATTGAGCTAGTTCTAATTACTGTTTTCTTTATATAAACATCAATACTTACACCATTACCTAGCACATATTGCATAGCTGACTAGCTTGAGTTAAGTTGTGATGCTGTAACTAGGTATCACTGTTGCTATGGTAACCTGCCTCACTTGTTTTCCATGGTAACCACTATATTAATACTTGACATTTTGCAAGTTTATCCTAGAGTTGAGAGCCAACTAAACTGCCTAGCATTAGGCTAAGTTCTTCTGCTACCTCACATATCCTCTATTTAGTCTATCTTCCTACATGATGTCTCTCAGTCTACCTTGCTTCTAAAGGCACATTTGGCCCCTTTATATCATAAGAACAATTAACTGCTGAAATATAACAATAGTCACAATAATATGTTAATTGCTTCTCTCTTTCCTAAAACTTGTCTCTGTTTATTACTGAAAAGAAAGATTGACTCTGTGTTATTATTTTGTTATTTTAAATTGCTATCTGGTTACCCTCCGAAAAGTTTTAACAGAAATTAATGTTCATTCATTCTGAAATGTGAAAGCCGTGACACTCTTCACTACACACGTACTCAACTAACAGTCATACTTCAGTGTCATTGCATAGAAGTTGCAAGTTTATGCACATAAATTACAGCACCATATTAATCTACCATAAATCCCTTAGCAAGTAGATGACAACACAATGTAGTTTAAATGACTATTTAAAAGATATAAAGCCTGATTGGTCGGGTAACTACCATGGCAAAATATCTTTGAGAGATTGTTTGATAGAAGCTCAGCAATAAATATCCTACGAATCTACAAAACTTTACAATTTCAAAAGTTATGCACAGTTCATAGTTTTCACCTCGCTCTCGATCTCTTCTTTAAAAAACAATGAGATTCTATCAAAATTTAGGGGGAATAAGCTGCATCGCACCATACTCGTTTAATGTTTAAAGCAATGGAGACATCAAACTACTTCTTAATCATATATTGTTCAGTTAAGAAAAAGTTGTGTGTTATACAAAAAATAAAGTTCCCATGCATTAACACAAACTCGTATTACTTTGTACAAAATAATTTTAATATTTAAAAATAGAGAAGATCCCAGATATTTTACTGTGCTACACCTATTAGTTCAGTAAACGTTCTATAGGGTGCCTCTGTCAAGATACTTACCTCACTAGTAACATACAAACTTCACATCGAAATGTGCATCACAGCAATTCAAAATAAACAACATAATAAGAATACATGCAGATACTCTCTTCTCTTTCATATCTTAGCATATGATTGTACAATGTTATGTTACCGTTAATGATTATTATAAACATAATAAATAGGCTATACTTTTCCTACCCGATCTTGCAGGTAAGTTCAGGTCACAGCCATGATACATGAGTAATTGCACAATCTCGGCACAATTTGCTTCACACGCCAGATGTAGGGCAGACAAACCATCTTCACCTATTTCAAAACAATTTTACATATTTGCTTTATTGAGAACAACATAAAACAGCTGATCAATATTCGTAATAGACATCAGTAAATACACGACCTTTACTTGATAATTCTAAATAATTTAATGGGGATTGAAAGGTGGGCGTGGCACTTTTACTCAACCTGTACTGTCAACGCTGACACCTTGCTGCACAGCCGTTAACACACCATTCACGTTGCCATTTTGAGCAGCTTCTAGTAACTGCCTTACATCTTCTCTACTCTCTTCCCAAGAGGACACCACTCTATTTTCTTCAGCATCTTCTAGAGAAGAGCTTGACCTTGAAACTACATCTCCAACATCTTCATCGGTGTGGCTGCCATCTTGGTTGTAACCCAATCCGAAAATTCTGTCAACAATTCGTTGCATTTTACGTCTCTTTTCAGCTGAAACAACCCTCTACATTTATTCATATGCAACCTGTACAGGTTCTTCTTTGAAAATAGTGGCTCTAAAGCCAAACATAGGCCTCAGATTTTACCAAATTGATGTTTGTCTGCAATCATACATAACTTTTCTTGCATCTGTCAAATGAGCTTTGTTTTTGTTGACATCCGGGCACTTCAGTGAGATGACGTCATTTCTGCGGTATGCCATCTGTTGACAACAGGTGCTTGGTAAACTTGACAGAAGTTGCCAGGGAAAACAAAAGTTTCCAAGTACTTTTTATGAATGGAAATGTCTCTAAAATTTATTCAAATACGATCAACATCAAATAACTAAGTGACCAGATAATGATTATAGAAACTTAAATAAAATATATGAATGAAAAGACGTTAAATTTGGCCAGCAAAATTGGTTTGACTGATGGGCGATAATGGAAAGTTTCAGCATGAAAATGTAAGTAGAATTTACTTAGCAATTCTTCATAGATTTCTTAAGATTTGTAAATCGACCTTAACATGATTGCCAAAGAATATTTACATTCACTTAATATCCTACTATTACATATTTTATTCTGAAGGAAAAGGGCGTCTTTTGACTTTTTCTTTCCAGACCATTTTTGTTATCTTTGTAAATGTGGGGGTTTCTCTGTAAACAGGTCCATGCCCACATTACGGGAATTAATCCAAACTGGTGACAAAGAACAACTTGAAGATGTACTGTGCCAAGACTACCCAGTTGAGCACATGCCGTATACTTCCCAGGAAGCTCAAGATGCCCTTCACTTATTGGCAAGCCAACGTAACTGTGACACTGAGATCTTACAATGGCTAATTGATGCAGGAGTGTCACCGAATAAACCATGCCCCACTGATAATATATCCGTTCTTCATAAAGCAACAACTGCACAAAATACTACAGCTGTTCAGGTACAGTTGACAGAAAAACGTTCTTTGCGAGAGATACTCAGTAATGTTTAAAGTGTTTTCCCTTTTCTTTATTTGAAAGATCACAATTAAATTTAACGGAAAATTTGGGAACATCTTGTAACCATTATTGACTAAGTAGAAATCAACCCATAAATAAATTGGATTTGTTTGTTTTCAATACAGATGTTCCTTGAGGCAGGTGCCAATCCGGATTCAGACGACGGAAAGGGGACACCGGCCCTACATTCAGCCATTAAATTACAATCACAAGATATAGTACTGTTACTAATTCGTTATGGTGCTGACTTAGATCTTCCGGATGCTGAGTGTAAAGTACCACTACTGCATGCTATTCTAACCGATTCAGTTGAAATGGTCCGCATCTTACTGCAAGCTGGTGCATCGGTTCAACTTCCAAAGTCGTTGACCCATTACGTAACACCTCCACTTATTGTTGCATGCAAAAAGGGTAATGTAAACATCGTTTTGGCTTTGATTTCTTTCGGAGTTAACCTTGACGAATTTGATGTGCTTAACATGTCTGCCCTTTACGTCGCAGTTACTTACGGTCACGCAGAAGTTGTAAGTGCACTGTTACAAGCTGGTGCTGATTCAAATATTCCAGATCTTCCAGATTCAACTCCTTTGTTTATGGCATGCCGAAAGGGACACCTACAGATAACTAAATTGCTCATAGATCACGGTGCTAATGGTTACAGAACTAATAAAGCCGGCCATACACCTCTTCACGTTGCATCCGGTCACGGTCTGGAGCCGATTGTTAGTGTATTATTACAAGCTGGTATGGATCCAGACGTTCCCGATGTTGGTGGATGGACACCTCTAATGATGGCAAGTGAGTCGGGAAGTTCCAAAACCTGTCAAACCTTGCTTTGTTATTCAGCTGACCTGGATCGGAAAAACGACATGGGATGCACGGCTTTGTTCTTTGCTGTGTCTGGGGTGAACATAGACACGGCGCGATTGCTGTTAAACCATGGAGCAGATCCCAACACGGCAGATAACAGTGGATTTCATTCTCTTATGATGGCTGTGAACCTGAATAATTCAGACTTGATACGACTGTTAGTCAAGTATGGTGCCGATATTGACATGCATGATACATGTAATGACAATCCTTTGTTGCTGGCCGTGGGACTTGGACACTACGACTCAGTTAAGACTTTACTTAAGCTCAGTGCAAATCCAGAGGTTAGTGGTCCAAGTGGGGAAACGCCTCTTTTGATCTCACTACACAACAATGATGAAAAGATGTTTTCAATTTTAACTACAGCTGGTTGCAAGACTCATAGACTAAAACAGCTTGATCCAAAAGCGTTCAACCTGTCCCCGGTCTTAACAGCACTTATCGAAGATTGCATTGAGGAAGCAACTCCGTCACTTTTGCATATTGCCAGGAACAAAATAAGAAAAAGCCTCATTGGCGACTTTGAGGAAAAGGTTGAGAATTTGCCACTTCCCGAATGTTTAAAACAATACTTACTTATTTCCGAGCTGGATGATATCACTTTAGAAGATTCTCCAATGGAAATTGAGGACATGAGCAGTTGATTGTTATTCCGAAGTGTACAATTTTAAACCATACAAAAAATGTTAAAACCATACAAAAAAATGTTAAACCATACAGTATTTACCCATAGTGCATTTTATCTCTTTTCGCTCAACCGTTATATCGTTCAATCACATTAAAGCTTGAAACCCTGTGATATTATACATGTACTTTGCACAATAGCAAAATGGTTGAACGTGCGATTGCCCGATTTGTTTTATCAATTTACATGTACTAGCTTGTAGTTTATTGCTGAAGTGCATTAAATATAATATTTCAAGCTTGCCGTTATTTCTTCTAATTACCCGCACTTAAAATAATGTAGGCTGTGTCGTACAACGACCTAGCATTAAGTTATCGATTCTGAGTAATGATTTTCCAGTGGTTAGACCATCCGTTTGACCGAAGAATGACGAGACGTCAGGGTTATATTGAAAATCTGTTTATTTTGAAATATGAGTTGGAAGATCATGAATAATTGTGAATGAGACCATCATTAGTACATAGTCTAGCACAGTACAACTCATACAGTACACTACTGCTACACTTTTCTATAGACCAGCAAAGATACATTAGCGAATATTGTTACTAAAAATTTCCTTGTCTACCTAGATCAAAGGTCACTGTGATGTCGTGACTGCAGGTTCAAAGAAAGTAGCAGTCTTCTGTACATCACGTCACTTGCATTGCCACAGTTAACCGGTTACATTCACATCAGGCAAGAATTACACGGGCACCCGTAGCGTTTGAAGTACCATGCCTTGTTGAGCATTATAAAAATATATGGCATGAACCTCTTTGCAACATTAGCTCACACAACAGTCTCTTGTTTTACCATACAACTACAAACCATAGAGTACTGCCGTATTCTTCTCAGATAAATGACTCAATAATGGTCTTGGATAAGTACATATGGACCACACACCCCTACTTTTTGTGACAATGCAAGCGCTGATGTGCAGCTACCATGAATAGCAGAGTAAGCCGTTGTGTAACTAATATAAACAACAGTACAATTTCTTTACAAACTGTTATCTACTAAAAGTAACAACGTAATTTGTACAACAGAATAGTCTTAGATATACATAATAGTGTGCTGATTTAATAAAATTGCCAAATTTTTGAGATCCTCATCTTAACACAAAATATCAGTAAATTTGACAAGATTTTTTTATACTATAAACAAAGAAAACGAAGGGGCAACTGCATGAAAATGTGTTGGTTGTACCATGTTTACAATAATGAAATAAGGAACTTCGAATACATGATGTCACATGCATTTCAACGTAACCGCGGGTCGACTATGCTTCCGTAAAATGATATGATTTTCTAACCAATGTACAAAAACATGCAAATAATATTACTAACAAATATAATACACGCAAAATGCATTTCTAATGCTCTGGACTCAGATAAAACAAAAGATTTTTGACACGATATTGCCTTTTCTTTAAACCTAAATAACTTCACATCGGAAGTAAGTAATCCCGTGCAATTTGTAACATGTTTGTATGAAAATTTTAATATATACATTAGAAACGCTTGTGCTTACAAGAATGGAACGCAAAAACTACTGTACATTGCGAACTGTGACAAGAAAGAAACTATTGGTCCAACTGTGTTCTGATTTAACAGGTATATACTTTTAAATAACGATTTATCTATAAACTTATGCAATCAATGACAAATGAACATTATACATAATTATGAAGCATACTTCTAGGACAACCTTCCAACACAAGTTTACAATTATATTCCAACACAATAATTACATAATTCACACAACTTTAATCTTCCACAATTGATATTCTTAGATAGTAAGCACAATAGAACCATTACAATTTTCCATTCAGTTACATGTACCACACATTACAAAGTCCGGAGTGTAACCTGTCTGGAGAGGAACATTACCTTTATCATCCAAGAGCATCGCTCAAGACAGGTGACGTTCAAGACATGTTCCTCACCCTTGCCAAAATTCGTAGTACACCAAAAAAGATTTGCTTCTTTCAAAGCTTTGCATTTTTTTTTTTTATAAAATAATATGTCCACACAAATCTTTATGTTTCAACTTTGATGATCACACCACTTTCAGCGAGCCACAAAATTTGAATAGTTTCAGTTGGTTTTGTTACAAAACTATGAAAATTCTCTGTGTGGTGTTGTTTGTAAACTAGACCCAGAGAACAGTACAGAAAATGTGGTATATAATACCATGACCTTGTAATCTTCTACAATTAGTTGTTGGTGCTAATACGTAGGTGGTATTACAAGTATTCATACGAGAAAAAAAAATCAATCAAGTATATTTATACTAAGAAGCTTAGCTAAAATACTGTATTTTCCTGGAATGATGCTTTATGTGTAACATAATTGTGCCAATAACATCCGAAAATGTAGTTAACTCTTACGCAGAGTCTTCTTAAAACAGCAATCCAGGATTTTCAAGTTTATTTTCCACGTTCCACACATAATCGTAAGATACACTGGACATTGATACACTGACGGTTGAACAAATGATATACTTCTACATGATCAATCCAGTAATATAAGAGTGGACAAATCCATAGCAGTGTATAATAACCATCACAATATCCCAATAAACGTGAAGAAAGGGGTTTCTATATTGTCCTACGTTTAACAACCAGTACTTTTTGACGACAATGTGGACAACTTCCACACTGGACAATCCAATATATAAACAAATCAACATGCAAGAACAATGGCAACCTTTCAAAAGATGTATGCTGAACGTCGTAAGTACCAAATGCATAAACTCTTACGATGCTCTGTGACGATTCCAGTATTCCGTATTAATGTGAAAAATAAACCGTGGCAATGTCGTACTCCGTACGAATTAACTGGTCATTAATGAAGTGTTGCGTGGGTGTCTTTCCCCTTTGTGCACAATAGACCTTTCCTCCATGAGTTCCTTAGTGTATCATTTACGTTTATATAAAACTTTCCAGTGATCTTTTCCTCTGTGTTACTCAAATTGATCATGCCAGATGGTTAGGTTATGGTGCATTTGTTAATACAAATGCAATCGTTAATACAAAACGTTTTGCACAATTCCCCTTTCCTGTATATTTAAAGAATGCTGCCGCCTGGCATATTAATGTAAGATTTTTAGGCTGCCACCTATGCTTGTTGACTAGGTGTGGACCGCTGTTCAACTAGTGCACTTCTGAGCTCTGGTCAGCTTTGGGCAAGTGGTTGTTGGCTTCGCTATGTGTGCTGTGTGGCACATGTGGCGGAGGGGCGGCTGGGGGGTGAGCCACGGCGGGGTAACCTGCTTCAGCAGTGGTGGAGTGGACCCCCCCTGGCAGCCCATGACCGGGGTATCCTGGGTACCCGCCAGCACCGTTCACACTGTCTGGATATGCTGCAAGAACATCGTCGCGTATTAATCTTATCATACCAAATCACTCACTATTAATCACAACGTTTAAATTTGTCACAATCACAACACACACAAATCCACCAAAGGTCATGGTAATAATCCATTCCAAAGTGTATTCCGTTCGGAAGACTTTGCGTTGCTTTATCATAAGCTTTATAGCCGTCACTATTTACATGGCATGCAATACATGGCAAATTGTTATGTGCCGTACTTATTACACTAGGATAAAGTAGTAATGATTCTTCGTCATGACTGCTACACATGGTAGTACAACAAGTATTGGCTACGTACTAGATGTGAAGTATTCTTTGTTGACACAGTTTCGTAGACTATCCGGTATGCGTCCAACTATAGCTCTGCGTACTTCCCCTGCCGCCATTTCTCGAAGTTCTGTGATGCTCTGGTCACTGTAGAACGCTGAATGTGGTGTGCAAATAACATTTGCACAGTCTTTAAGAGGGCCTGAAAGAGAATTGCTTCCTTTTAACCTCAAATGCCTTTCCACTAGGTAAGTCATCATCAAAAAGATAAATCTTCATTTCCAATACTGTAAAATATGCACTGGGCCATTTACGGAACTACTGTACTTTCTACAACATACAATTTTTGGTGAGTAAAAAATTGTATTATCAGAATTTTGTTTTCCATTGGGCGTATGTACTGTCATCCACACTTTTCCTTGATAATGGGCAATTTGCCCAAAGCAGATTTTTCTGTTTTCATATCAATAGTACCTTGTATGCATATGAACAATTGTAATACGACCCTCACTGTGTTTATCCAGCAGTAACAGCTATGTCACCACTGCATACCCTTTTGGCAGCGCTTCTGTAAAGGTGCTATTTAGGCGATAGAAGACTAATAAAGATTAACGTCTACATACTGTTGGTAATATTGAACGGCTCACTTTCATGGACATCTAATGCTGCAGCACGTATTCTGCCATCTTTCAGTGCAGCAGCTAGAGCATGTTCATCTACCAAACCTCCCCGTGCTGTGTTCACTAGAAATGCACCTATAATGTCACATATTAAAACGATGCATTTAAAAGACTACATTATTTGCTTCATTGTCTGCACTACCAGTGCTTTTAAAATCATGAACTCAAATAAAGAAGGGCTAGTAAAAGCAGTATACCAGGCCTCATCTGCTTGATAGTATAGTCATTGATCAAGTGGTGGTTATGTTCATTGAGGCTACAATGCAGAGATACACAGTCACTCTGGAACAGTAGATCTTGTAACGTGTAAACACGCGTTATACCTAAAAAAAAAGAAAAAAAAAGAAGCGAGTTCTTTGAGTACGACCCACATTACTACACCAACATGTCACAGGTGCCGATACAATGGGTGGAGCTTATTGTAACTGCTGCAGTTACAATTACTTATTTATTTGAATTTATTTGATTTATTTCATATACAAAACAATGAAGCTCACTAATGAATACTTACCCAATGACTTTTCAATACCATCTGGAAGATATGGGTCATAAAAGACAACGTTGAAACCAAACACTTTCGCTCTGAGTGCGACTGCTGTACCCACACGACCTGCAACACATTGTAAAAATGCCAATTATAGATTATGTATGTTTTTGCCATGTGAGGAATTCTATACATACACATGTGTGACTAGTAAATTTACTAGTGTAACAATAAACAATCTCGGTGACCACTTAACTTAAAAGGATACCCTTACAGTATTTTGCTAGCTCGCGTACCTCTACCAAAGTGCACTGAATTTATGCAGTGGCCCTGACAATTGGGGTGCACTATGCCTTCTGTGTATTAGCTATGCTTTTTTGTATACATGTATTTTCAATTTCTGTGACCCTCTCAAATGGCAAGGGAATTCCTTTAAATTGGGACTGGGGGACATGTCCCCTAGTTTTAAAAATAGTGGAAACACTGCACTTATATTAACAATAATGCAAAAGTATAATGCTGCCTTCTTGGTGTAGTTCATGCAAAATAGGTCCAGATGGACCTGAGCTCATTTGGCATTATCAAAATACTTAGACAATTGTGACAGTGTGTCACCGTAAGGACCCTTTCCCATCAAAGTTTAAGCCTTGACATTGGCCTACATTTATCCAGAA
>JBCAUI010300743.1:0-15539 GCA_038406195.1 Haplosyllis anthogorgicola
TTCATATGAAAATAGAATGATCCGGGATCAAATCAATACCCTAATGTTATTCCAATACGGATTGTGAAGTTAACCCTATACTATCTATTTTAAAGGAAAAAATCACTTTGCGACAGAGACATGTAATATTGTAGCTTTTCAAAAGAGTCAAGAGAGACCAGGAAAGAATATGGTGGAGAAAAAACAAGGCAACTCTATTTCAAAAGACGAATGAATTATTGGTTTCTTGTTGATATTTATACCTTTGCTGAATCCATTAGTAAGTTGCAACATTATTTTCTTTCCTCACCAAAAGTAAAGTACATTGTTTCCACAAGTGCCAAATTCTGCGAGCCATAAAGACAATTATCCAATCTCTGTTCGCAAGAAATGGATTCAGTAATGAGTACATGTGGTTAATTGGACACTTCCACCTCACACGTTGATGATTAATATGGGTTGAGGCAATGATACGGACAATATGGAGTGCATGAGTTCATTGTAATAGCAAAGGAATAGGGATGTAAATGAAATATTGCATTAAAGATGAACCCAGCTAAGTGCATCGTAATGCACATATTTTCTGCATGAACGTTTAATTTCTGTTGACACTTTGACGATTAAATTTAACCTTAACCAGTACGACTCCATTTATTCTATGAGACCTGTCGCATCTAGAAATTCGATAATCCATATTTGATATATTTTTAAAACGAACTCAAGACTTTTACCAGGAGAGATATAAAAAAACATGAAGCGCATCTCTGATATGCCGTAGGATCAGTATTTCAAACAAGATAAGTTAAAAGAATTTAGGATGTGTGATGTGTGTGATGTGACGAGATGAAACAGTATCGTACATTGGTGCCATTTGCTGCTGGAAAAAGTATTCGGCTAAAAAGTGTCGAGGACTACAGTTCATCAATTAATTTACGAGATGGTACCCCCGACGGTCGGTTAACATTGGTTTTGTCACATTAATATACCACATCGTGAAATTAGTGAAGTTCCCCGCGACAATTAAATTTCATGCTGAGCTAATGGTTTCTGCACGTTTAACTTTTAATTTAACTTTTTTTTCATGATCTGCTCTAAACATGATCTGATACTTTGTAGTTAAGTTTATAAGTACTTATACCAGATATATTTAAGAGTTTACATGTATATCTCTTTCCCCCGGAAGAATAAGTAAACATCTCCGGATACCAACGGTGAATATAGATGTGACAACTCTAATACTTCTTACCAAATCTTTTCAATTTGTATGCAACAATTGTAACAGCTTCGGTAGCCCTGTACTATCTCTGTTGCTAGCTGATTAACAACGCGAAGTGACAGAGCAGGAAAAAGCCCTGATGTGTACTTCATTCAGGCGAAATTAACCGCTGAAGCGTAATGATTGTCTTCTGTCTTAATGAATCTAAAGGCATCATTCAACAAATACGAAGTCTTATCAAAACCCTGTGCTCAGTGATTGTCCTGAGTAAAGTTTAATCTTTTAATTTCCTATAACCCATTAAACGTTGTCAATTATTGAGATACATGTTTTAAAAAAATCAGACCACAGGATAGAAATTGCACATTTATTAAAATTAATAGGTATTTCTTTGTAAAATTAACGTTTAACACGAAGTTATGTTTACCCTGAACATTTCAGGGCTTTCCATGATGATTCGAACCACGCCGAGTGACCAGAAGGCTGCACTTGTACTTTATGCAGTTACAGGGGATATCACTCATTATACAAGGGAAGTTTGTTAAAGATTTGGAGCATTATCCATGACAATGCGTCCTACAGGAGCTGAAGCAGCATTTAAAACATGACTTCATTCATTTAATGTAATGTTAATGGAGATATAAGTTTCTAAGGTTCGCGCATGACTGGGTTTATTCCAAAACAGTGCGCGCATAGTTTTATAGTATGTCCTATGACCCTACAGGTTGCAACGCACGTGCGCGCACAGTTTTTGACCCTACAGGTTGCAACGCGCGTGCGTGCACAGTTTTTTTCATTAGAAACTTATACGTCCAATGATGTAAACCACAGAGAAATTTGAAGGACTTTCCGGAATATGCAAAGAAAGTTTTTCTCCTACTATTGATAATGTTTTCAGGCAATGAAATAAGACGAGTGAAAGCTCACACTATCTAGCACAAATTCATAGCGGTCCAGGAAACACCATTCTACTCCATGAGTTGGGCAAAAATGAAAATTTTGTTTTTGAGTTAAGGTGTCTAGTATACCTTGTGGTCTTATAACATATCCTCCAGGGCACAAAATGAAACAAGCCTACATGAACGAGACGAAATCTATCAACCTGTTTACTCTCAGCAGTAATTGTGAGGAACTGTTGGGAATACATACGTAAAAGTTAATTGGTAAATTCTGTAAATACAAACTTGATTATGATGTAAGTTTCCCACACATAACTAAATATTTGGCATGAAACTGTTCTGCTGTTTAATACGATTAATCTTCTTCGCAAACATCCTACCATTGCTGACCTTGTGTACCTTCCCATAAATAGTGAACAAATTCAATGATGTTGATAATATTATTTTCTTCCCTGGATCTATAAGTAAATTAAGCTGCTCGCTAAGTGCCAATTTTGACAAATCCATAAGGACGATTATTCAATATATCTTTGCAATAAGCTGCTTTAAGAACGAGTGTATCTGGCTTATTTGGCATTTCTTTGCTCACAAATTGTGATTAATATGAGCCGGGGGAGGACCGGCATTCACCTAATACAATTTGTACCCAGTAAACTGTAGCTCAGAAAGTGCATTGAAGTATGTTACACATAATCTGTCATTATTTCAAAGAAAGTGAGAGTGTGCATCCAAGTTTTTAAAAGTATTAAAGAACCCTTGTATAATATTAATCATAAAAAACACTAGATAGTTGATAGAACCCATGATATTTTTAGAAGCTGTCGGATCTTTTAAGAGGGAATTTTTGGACGTATTGGGTGATATTTACAAGGTACTAACTCCAATTTCCGGAATTATCTCCGTACCAAATAAAAAAATTAAAGCAAGAAAGACCTTATTTAAACCTAAATTAGTTATTTATTTTAGCACAGAAGACTAAATATTCAATTTTAATGTTTAGTGCAACTCCTGAAATTCCTACCAATTTGCCACACGTACGGAACAAAGGAGAGAACAAAAGAATTCCATAGTGTGTTTTTGAATTTCTTTTGTTTCAAACTGATAATATCTAATCTCAAAGGAAGAACGTAGAAGTCAGCTCGAGCTTCGAGCCAGCCAGCAGGGTCGTTGACACGTGTCTAGTTTGGAGGTGTCAACCCGTGGCTTTTCACCACCCGGGTCAACCGTGGTGTCTGACTCGGTTAACTGGGTCAACCATGGGTCAAAGCTATCCACATTTTCTCATTCAGTACCTTTTCTAACAAGAAATATTTTGAACGTACTTTAAGTACATATCAATGTTACATATCAGTAGAATTAACAATTAAGAGTTTGTTTTTAGCACATAAGTAATAATGAAGCCACTTCAAAACTTTATATAATATATTATTAAGCTGCAGTAGGATCAAAGCACTTGTGTGATTTACCAAAAGTCAATGGCCAAGAAATCACTTTTGAAGATTAGTGAAGCCACTTTTGCTCAGACTTGTAGATACAATGGAAAAAAGAAAAATCATCATCTATCACAATATTTTGTGGACATTTAAAAAAGATAATTTAGCTTAGTACTTGATTGTGGGTCATGGTTCTTAAAATATTCAACCCAGGTTGACTCAGTTAAACTCTGACTCGGGCTGACCCGGTTAACTGGGTAACCTTGACATCTCTAGTCTATTTTAGTGTACACTTAAAGTTTTTTGTTTAATTCTGGACACCTGAAATCATGAAAATCACAGGAAATTTGCCCAATACTAACTTAGGATGCACTTACCATTGCAAGAAATTCACATTAAATTGGAAGAAACTTTTGGCGTTCCCGATTTTGACTGGATAAGTGGCTCTATATTCATCCTACATGTATTTCCTGTCCTGATCTCTATAAATTTTGGAATGCTTGAGAATCGAAAATTCCACGTTGGACTATTCAGGAGATTAAAAGGACAACCCGAAATTCTGTTGTTCCAAATTTGATGCGATTTTATGTTCCGAAATTCACATTGTAAAACGTTTCCTTTCCTTTTTCTTTTCAAGTTGAATGACAAAACTAAAGTTAAATTTATTTGCAACATTATAGGAAATGACATGACATCTTAATGCTATGTCATTCATTTTTATGTGTCATTATCTATTTGATATGCTATTACTTTTACCTTCAGATGAATAAAACATTTACCAGTCCTTATTGCCTACCCTAGATAACACAGATCAAACTGTTTTGTCGTTGTGATTTGTCTTCTGAATGTACAAAATACAGCGTGCAATATTCCACATAAATGTGGGCTGGGATTTCCCGTCTTTTCTTACTCTTTACTTTGATCTAGTTTCCAGTAAAGAATAACGCTGTCTCTTCTTGATACTTTGGCTTAAAATAGAATCAAGGATTTGATATTAAGGTATACGTTGTACTTTTTTGTTATTATCGTCAAGGTGCCTTTAAGACATTTTAAAAGTCCCTCGGCAAAGCTAAAGGCAAATGCAAGGAGTAAACAACCTAGGTGCTACAGCTGCAACAAATCTGATTTTGTCTAAAAGATGAGCATTGCTTTAACAGGCAATTGAAGCTGCTTCTTTGTATAAGCTGAGAGTATAAAAGCTGCGGCAAGCGAACTCCAGCTTCATATGCTGAGTGGAGCTGGTGGTAAAATATCTTCTTAAAGGACTGCTTCTGAGCATCTTAGTATTTTAGCCCTGAAAAGACAAATAAGTATTTTTCCGGGATATATGGATTTTGTCTTACACGACCCAATTTGGAAATGGATACTTCTAGAGAACTAACGTTTTTGTCAGATTTGACAACATTCAATTATTTCACTGTATGATTTTTTATTCTAATACTAATAAAACTTGCTTGAGGATTTGGAAGGATTTAATTTCACACAAAATGGATACAAAAGGAATTGGTAAGGGACAAGCCGTTTAATTTACAGATGTATGACCATGGAGTGAACTCTTCATTTATGGCTTTTTATTGTTGGACAAACAGTAAATCAAGCTGTGCTTTTGTTCCAGGAGATATCAAAGTGCGGAATTCCCATGTTCACGAAATGAAATACAATCATGAGCTACTTTAAATGTTCTAGGATTTCACTTAGCCACAGTTCTACTAACAAGCCAAATAAATCTTTCTTCTTTTGTAGAACTGGTGCTTTTGCTCCTGGTAATGTCGGCAGAACAAGGTAAATACACATGTATCATTTCCCGTTTGATGAAATTTGTCCACAACAAAAATGAGCTCTTCTTTTCACCAGTCGACCGCAATCAGAGAATACTAACTTCATTCGATATTGAGCAAAACATCTAATGTGTCAACATCATTGAAACAAATCTATTCCGGGCCATTTCGCAATAACTTTCGTACCGAATGTCAGACGACATTGCAGTGACTCAGCTGATGAAAATTATCTTTGAAACAGCTGAAAACGGTGGCCAAATTTCGTCATAAGTTTTTTTAGTTTCTTACTTCCTGCAATATGAACGTATTTCCACCATAACGATGCATCATTTAATCTTTCATCACTGAGGCACTTTACACAAGGCTTTATTGTATTTGCTTTATTGCAATATAATATCGAGATTTTTTGCAAATTTATTCTAGTCTTGCTGGAGTACAGAGGAACCAAGTTTATATTTGGCTTTATTGAGAACAACAGCACCATATCCCCTGAACTATATGTGGTTACCCATCAAGCGAAAGACGCATTTGTCAGTATAAAGGTCCCACTGGATCCAACATTTGAGACAATCACAACAACTATTCCGCACGGTGAAGTGACATCAATTACACTTCCTACGTCTGTCAGAATGGCAAACGGCAAAGTAGGAAATAAGGGTAAGTGGGAAAATGTTATAAACGTGACATGTGAACCATATTTTTGATAGAAGTGTGCAATGTAGTTCATTGAAAAAAGATTAAGCACACTGCAGTCAGTAATTAACTGCCTTTGATCTCTAAATGAAATTCAAGTTCAAGAGAAATTTTATTTTTTGCTACGCAGTTCATTGGATTTTTTTCTTCCATTGTTGTGCAAATGCCTTTTACAAATCTCTTCCATCTAGTTCCATTGTTAAATGTAAAAAAGCATTTGTGTGAGAAAACATAATTTCAAAGAGGATCCTAAATGGAAAAGCGTTGTTTTCAATAATGTAGAGACCTATTCAAAGTCTTTGTATGTTTAATTAAATAGATCAGCCATGCTCTTATTTTCGATTAAAAGCTGCAATGCACTTCATTTCCCTTAAAGGCATCGTCATGGTATCCGACGAAGACGTCATTGTCTACGGCAAAAACCCTACAAATGGAAGTTCTGATGTTTATTTGATCTTGCCCATTGACGATATTGGGGATGATTATATTGCTGTTTCACACAGACCAGCTGGCCAATTTATAAGCTGCATTGGAATAGTAGCCACTGAGCCTGACACAGAGATTGATATAACAGTGACAAATCTGGAAAGGAATATTTCTTTACAATTGGGAAACTACAATTGCAAAGATGGACAAACATTGAGAGTGAGATTAAATATCTATGAGACTGTTCAGTTAGAAAGCAATAAGGATCTTATGGGAGTTAAAATTACAGCAAATCATCCTATTGCTCTTATCAGTGGTGACACATCCGTGGTAAAATTCCAGAATGGGACCATCCTAACTAACCACTTTGGACATCAGATAATTCCGACGGATAACTGGGGAAATACATATGTTACAGGTCCACATTCCGCGAATGATAGTGTGTACCATGTAATTGGTAGGTATTAGTTAATTAGTTTTCAGCTATTTGCTTGTGTAATAACGTATAACTTGTAATTACACGATTGTATTACCTCATACAAATCATCAGATCTTGAATAAAATCACTATAATTGAACATCTCTGCAAGTACAATGTTTCTAAATAGACATTTCAAGTTCTAAGTTGTGATGCCAACCGTCACACTCATTAGTTTTGGGGCCACTCCACAATCATTTTAGATTTGCACCATTGCGGGGGATTTCCTTGGATGATTATCCTCCACTTCATGGTCATCTTCCAAATACTAGCCGAGGCCCTGGTTGCATAACTTCTACGATCACGTTTACACATATTCTCTATCTCTCATTTCAGCTCGACACAATAACACCACCGTGAATGTCAGGAAGAAATCAAACATTGTGGCTCACAACCTAAACGCAAGTCAACACAAGGAGATAAACGTTTCTCGAGAGGATTACATCTCCATAGATGCAGACAAACCAGTCTCGGTTCTGCAGTATCTTGTAACGCATGTCGTCCAAGGCATCTGTACCGATGGAGGCTGCGGCTCTTCTTTGTTATTTGTGCCTCCCATGGAACAGAGGGAACATCAGTATCTGTTTTCAAGTGGCGATACTGCTGGAAAACAAAATGTCCATCTGGTTATTGCGACTCCACTGCGCGAAGGAGTTTTACTCAATGGGATGGATGTTTTAAGTTACATCAACAATTCAAATCCCATTTCTTCAAACACACCCACTTGGAGTAATATTGACAGCAATTCAAATGTCAGTTATTCTGCAATACAGTTTTTAGTTGACAAAGGATTACACAAAATAACTCACAATTCTACGACGGCTGAATTTAGTGCTACTTTACATAGAGATTCCACAGCAATAGCTTCACAGGATTCAAAACCTTCAAGGTCTTCTCCTGAAACAACCACATTAGATGCCAAAAGTGTAAACATTATTCAGGATAAATCTTTCTCAGAAAATGGTGCTATTCCCACAGCTAAGGTAGAAAAGTCTGACACAAATGACGAAATAAACAATGCCTATCTGGCTAAGTCTCAGAAAGTTGCTAAAGTAGAAGAAGAAAGGATTTCTCATTCTGTGATAGCTGTGATTGTAACATTATGTACTGCCGTTTTTTTGGTCATTATCTGCATTGTTGGATTCATCTGTGCTGAGTTTGCCTTTCATAATGGTGAAAAATCTCTTTTCCAAAGTGCGAGAGTAGCTCCCTATGAGCCTATTGAACCTAATTAATATTCACAAGCTGAATTACCTTGTGAGATTTATCAAAGTTACACGTCGTACACTCAATTTCGCAATCACTCGTATCCGTTGTAATTTTGTTGATTAGAATTATGAAATATTATCAACTACTTTTGTCACATTAAGCTGGATCTATTTATGCAAAACTGTACAATACTTTGATAAGTCGTTTATTTTATCTTTCATTCAGAATAGTGGTTTCCTTCAAATGGTGCAATAAATTTTATTTCTTTCCTGTTGAAAATGTATGTATATTTTGAATATTATGCACAAGCTACAAATAGTTAATAATCTTAATTTGCACGACTTATTAACTTATCATTATAATTCCAACTGAACAATACCTTTCGGCAATTATGTACAGATATAGCCCTTATTAAATAAACATGTCTTATCTAAATATCCCTGGTAACGGTTTCTTGTGATAATCACGAGTAATTGCATTATTCCAAATTAAGTCTAAATGTGACATGTTACACTAAATGGACAAATAATTTGCAGTGTGTAATCATATAAAATTGCAACACTTACAATTGTTGTTTTACACTTCACAAGCAAACAATCAAACACAGCAAACTTTATGAGTTTCCTCTGTTCATCTTTTTCATCAATATTTAAGGTTGATTATCAGGAAATAACTGTTCATCCAACATTTTATGTCAGTTCAGTGACATTTCACTTTGATGTTTAAGGTTGATAGATCAGTAAGAGAAGAGATAATGTCACTTGTCGCACGGAAACTGTTGAATAGTGTGCTCTGTTTAAATAAATATTTCAATCATTGATCCAGAGATACCCTTCTCTTTCATTTACCCATTACCTCCTTCTCGCTGCCTAGTCATTACATAAATGTAACACATCCCGTCTAGCAACGCCTCTGATCTCAAAACAAATGGTAAATTTATGAACAGTTCACTTAGTTCACTTCAGGAATTTACAAAAATATCTATTCCAAGGGACCCAGAGATCAGGAAACAACTACGACGGGTGAGATCTATGATAGCTTGTGGTGTGTGACATAGACAAACTATCTATTTTGTAATGATAACTTTATTTGAGCAGCCATTGCTCCTTGCTCCGTTCCAACAACAGATGGCATACCTGCATCGGGTATGGATTTCAGCTGAGTACAAACAATAATAACGTTATGACACATTATACACAGATAAACAATATCTGTTACATCTCCCCTTTTTAATGGAAAATAATGATATTTAAATAAATACGATATAAAAGGTTGCAAATAGATGTTTTGACACTTAAATGCTTACTGAAAACAAACATACAGACATGTCACCATACAGACATGGCTACAAATGAAACCATTGATACTAACTGAAGTAAAACAATAGAATGCATAGAATATACAACTTTGCATGACAAATATGGTGCATAACTACACTGTGCATGTTTGTAATTATACAGAGTTCACCTGAGATACATGTATGTATGATTATATAGTTGGTTTAAGCCATATAAATTCTGAAATAAAGCTGAAAAATATTACATGTAAAGATGGAATCTGAGTCCTTATTTTCTAAATGCACTTTGAAACTTATATACAATGTACACAATGTGATATGCAATTGTGCATAATGGTACACATTACTGTTTAGTGTCTATAGATCTGTTGAAACAGATTGTAAAAGTTCAAATCACAAATTAATTCCTGTCATCTTGATATTCTGATCTTCTCCCCAGTCAAAGGAAAGGTGGTGTCTTCACTGTCTTGTAGAATGGGTACATTGTAGTCACATACAGCTATAATGAAGACACTGTTTAAATGTTTGCATATTACACAATAATAGCATTATAATGATGACACATGTATGGAATTAATATTATGATATACATTTATAAATCTAATCACTGGAACACTGGAATGACTGAACATCCAGATTGCATTACTTTGTTACTTGTAGCAGTTGCTGCAGTAGTATTTACTGGCTTTGGCACAACTCTTTTGGATTTTGTAACCATATTTGGAACTGAATGCATGTTCTGCACAATAGATTTAATAGGTTTATCTGATGTTTCCTTTGAAACAATAGGCTTAGTTACAGGAATCTCCTGTTAAACCTGCAAGTTAAAAGGAATGTTGGAATGACGGATATCGATTCTGTTGTGTGAAATTATGTTACCAGAGGGTATCTGGATTTTATAGCTTCTGTCTTGTCTTTCCATGACATGGCCATTTATCCATTTTCCATCTTTGAAGACCATTAAATCCGCACCTACAAGAAGTATTTCTAATGCTTTAGCATTATGATCATGGTAAATCTTGTTTCTATCAGTGCACTTCTGCAATTCAGCTTGGACCACATCATTTCTACAATTATCAAAACATGGTAACAGGCCTTTAAATTTGTGGGTATTGAGTAATTCCACTGGTGATGCAAGGACATCTGAAATTGGTGTGCATAAATACTCTAACTTCTTCAAATTATGCTTAACTGTTTGGACAGCTCATTCTGCTGGATTCCCAGAGTGGTGATATGCACTTGAAAAGCTAATATTCACATTTAAATCATGCATTCCCTGCAAGAAATAAGACGGTGTAAAATTGGAACCATGGTCACATCTTAATACTTGTCCACCACTATAAGGTACAACCTACCCTGAAATTCAAACATATTGCTGGCGAGCATGCCCCATGGTTTAGTAGGTATTGATGGAATAAGCGGTTCTTTCTTTTGTTTGTTCTGGTTCTCCTGACAGGAGTGACACTTCTGTACCATCTCCTCAATCTGTTTATTAATATTAGGCCAGTAGATGCATGTGCATGAACATAAAATGGTCTTCATTACACCAAGGTGTGCAGTGTGTAATTTCATTAATGCATCTTCTCGGAGTGAGACTGGTACTATGATTCAAGTTCCTTTCAGGACCATGCCATCAGCCACACATAACTCATCCCTGAAATTAAAGAAAGGCTGTACAGATTTGACACATTCAGATTTCAAAGAAGGCCAACCGTCATAAATGTACTGCTTTGGGATCTGAAGATCTGGATCCTCATTCATCACTGATTGTATCTCTGAAATTTTTGATTCAGAAATGTTAATGTCTATGTCATGTATTGAAACATTTAAATCTGACAATTCAGAATTTTTACCAACCGCTGTATTGTGTGAAGGAAGTCTTGATAATGCATTGGATAAAAACATCTTTCTTCCTGGTTGATAGAGACAGTCAAAGTCATAATCTGAAATGCAAAGTAGCATTCTAGCCAAACAAGGACTAGTATTAGTAACATTTTTCTTGAACAAAGAAGTAAGTGGCTTATGATCTGTTATCACTGTGGACTTGCGTGCATACACAAAATGCTTAAACATCTCTAACGAGAATAACACACCTAATAATTCACGTTCTATGTTTGCATACCTAGATTCCACATCAGATAATGACTTTGCTGCATATGCGACAGGTCTCAGGTTGGTTGGTACTTCATCATGTTTTGCATCATTTTTCAACTTGCTATTGGGTTGGAGTAATACAGCTCCCAGCCCTAATTTTGAAGCATCCATTTTGACATATACAGGCAGTTCTGGATTGAAAAACTGAATAAGACAATCATTAGTTATCTTAAGCTTAAGGGTTTTGAATGCTTGTGTATGTGTTGCTGTCCAAATAAACGGAACATCTTTCTTTGTTAATTGCTGGAGTGGATGATGCAGCTTTGCAAGATTGGGAATGAAACATGACAGCCAGGTGATGGATCCTAAAAATGACAATAGTTGTGTTACATTTTCAGGTATAGGCCAATTCCTGATTTCTTACACCTTTTTAGGGTCAGGTTTGATACCTTGCTTTGTTAAAATCATCCCCAAAAAATGGTACTTCACTGCAGTTGACATGTGCTTTATCAGGGTTGAGGTGAAGATCAATTTCTACACATGTATCAAGGAAACTAATCAAGTTGGTATCATGTTCTTGTTGTGTTTCTCCATATACTAGTAAATCATCGGTGATTCTGGTTACACCTGTAAGATGTGAAAGTAACTGGTTTAGTGCAGATTCAAATAGGTCTCCACTATTACAAAGGCCCATTGGGAGAATGTTAAAAACATAAACACTGATTGGTGTTAACATAGCTGTGAGTAATTTTGACTTTGTAGACAAGGGTAAATGGAAAAACCCTTTGGTAGTGTCAAAGACACTGAAATATTTGGCCTTTGCAAGCTTGTGAGAAACTTCATCAATTGTAGTGCTGTTGCACACAGGACATAGTATATATTCATTGAGTCTTGTTGGATCAAGACAAATGTGCAACTTGCCGTTTGGTTTCTTGATGATTACATAAAAATTTAGCCACTCTATAAGAGTATCTCTGTCCAACTTGGATATGATTCCTTGTTCCTCCATCAATTTGATTTCATCGGCAAACTTGTCTTGTAGCGCTATCAGTACTCTTCTGGGTGCAGCCTGGAATGGAATGGAATTTTTCTTTTAATTTTATCTCTACAGGCTTGATCAGCAATCGCTCCACACCTGAAAATAAATGAGCGTATTTGCTGTCATTAATGATTTTGTACTTTGTTAAGGTGCAGGCGCTAATCAGGGATTTCACACCAGTATCGTTGACATCCAGTTCTACTGAATTGATCTACAACATTTACTAAAGTGACCCATTTTATTACATTTGAAACATTTCTGATTGTAAGCGGGCCACTGGCGAGGTGCATGGTTAGATTGACAATTACCGCACTTGCACTGACCTGACTGAGATCATGAAGGAGCACCTCCACAACCACCTCTACCCCTACCTCTGGGGTGATGACTATGGCTTTGTTTGCATACAACACTAACATCAACCATATTATTTGACTTGCCATATTGCAAGTTTTGTGCGTATCTCTTGCTTTGAATTATCGATTCAACTTTGTGCACAATGTTAAGTACATCTGATACTGTCATCTCTTTGGTTACTTCTTTTAGAAGCTGTTCTTGGACATGTTTGTGACAATTATGAGTAAAAAACATGAACTTGATTACTTCATCTTTGTTCATAAACTCACAGTCACTTGCCAAGTCATGTAACTTGGTCATAAAATTGCTTTGATCCTTACAATCTATTCAAATACAGCAAACTGAGTTGATACCAAGCATGTATCATGCTGCTAGTCGGCTTGAAATACACATCAAATGCATTGAGGACCTTGTCCAATTTATGTTTGTGGGTGGGATCCGTAAAAATCAGATCTTTCTCATAAACGTTGTACACCTTACCACCCATCCAGTTGAGTAATGTAGCAACTTTCTTTTTTCCATCCAGTTTTGAGAATGGACCATTAACAAGCAAGTTATTAACCTGTAACTTAAATTTGTTAAAGGACTTGTAAGCATTTGTACTTTCCCAGTTAAAATTGTGTTTGTTGATCAGTACACTGATTGATTCAGGCATTGTGATATTTGGAGGTATAACCAGATTGAAAACTGGAAAGACTGTATTCAACAGTTGAGACAAATTCTGTATATTACAGAATGGAAAAACATCCATACAAAGGATCTGTGATCATGATAGGGTTAAAACCTTGACCAAATGGGTAAAAATACTAGGATTTGTGGCATTAAATGATGACAAATTGACTTCTAATTGTTGGAGTTACAACACGACAGGTCACAATATAAACAAACAGCTGTCACTTTTGGAAAAAATTCTATTTCAGCTGTGAAATGCATTAAACTGCATGTATTGCCAAATAAAATTTTGTGGTGGTAGAAAACACCAAGCCAAATGAAGATTGAGCCTTTAGAAAGGCTGAAATGACTCTACTGTTGTTGGAATGCCAGTTAAAAAATGTTTAAAATACAAACAGGAAGTAGATTGTGGCCATTTTGGTGTCATGAGCACTGGTAAAACACACAAAGAAGCAGCTGAAATGATTGTCACTCTGCATCAAAGTCTGAAAAATGTAGATAAATGGTGATATCTACATGTATATATGATGTTGGTGCTCCTGTGAGTAACTGGAACAATGTTCAGTTGATTTCCTTTAAAGAAATTGTCTTAAAAGTACACGAAAATTAGTTGAAAGTTCAAAGGTTCACTTTTGGAAACCAACATGGTTCCTCCATTTTGAATTTTCAATGTCATCACTTTAACTAATTTTCACAGTCAAACAAGGCTCTGCCATTGTATAAAAACACACTCAATTACTTCTCTGAAGACTCCTAATTGTTTCTTCTGACACCATATGATAGCCTGTGGCATTTGACAGAGACAAACTAGCTATTTTGTAATGATAACTTTATTTGAGCAGCCATTGCTCCTTGCTCAGTTCCAACAATGACTGTACAGAGACATTTTGTATGCACTACAAGGTATCTAAATTACAATTTTTTTGTATTGGATCCCTGAAAAGAAAGACTTATCAACTATATTACATCCTCGTTCAGTTACCATCAGTTGAAACACACTGACAGCTTGCCAAGGCTACCATCATGGAGGGATGGACATCAGCCTTGAAGAACCTCAATTTTGGATCTAAACATCCTCCCCCCACCCATAATTTTGGTGAATCTAGTTTCTCCCTTAAATACTACATGAACAAACAATGTTATGGATTATTGTGTTACCTTAGCCAACAAAAATCTTAACAACTAGATCAACAACTTGACAGCTACATCTGAAGACCTACCAGCTCAGCACCCACACAAACAATCTTGGAACTATTTTTGGAGGGCTTACCAGACCTCAACATCCCAACAAATCAACTAACAACCACAACTGGTGTATACCTTACTGGGGAGGAGGACACTTGTGGTCCTCCTTGTCCCCTGAGTCTGTGGCTGGGTGGGAGTCAGTACGGGCCTGCAGGCACTGCCCGTATGCCTCCCGGAATAGCTCCTGCCTGGTCTTCCCAGTGCGTTTCGCACCGGGATGTTCCTCAACAACTCTACAGCAACAGGACAATATCACCACTGCCACCACACCTAGAACCATGCTCAGTGCTACCAATGCCACCAATAAGGACTAAATTTCACCCAGTTTACTTACTTCTTTATAACCCCAAAAAAATGGGCCAACTGGGCCTGTCGAGACCCAGCGGCTCCTGCCTGGTGTGGCACAGGCTGTGGCTGCTGCTGCGGAGGTTGCTTTAGCAGTTTTCATTAAATAAAGCAAGAAAACAAACTTCATGTCTCAAATCTGAACCACAAATGCCGCACTGAATTTTTCCCTCAATGCTGATTGGTTGATAATTCCAAACTGTTTATAACATCAAAACATGACACTTAGTCAATCAGAATGTAAGCAAAGAGCTGTCAAAATACTCAGGGACCATCTCAATCATTGTTTTTTTTGAAGAGGACCATCTCAAAACTTGCTAAAACCACAAATATCATAGTTTAACCTTAGAAATTGAACTTTTCACATCTGTACACCACTGTAA
>JBCAUI010300854.1:0-15538 GCA_038406195.1 Haplosyllis anthogorgicola
TGCAGTTTCTATGCATTTTGGCTGTATCTGTGCCATGATTGACCATATATGGGCAATCTAGATCATCCAGGCACCATGTGCATCCATGTACAACTGCTTGGAACCATTTTGGACAGGGAATTTGGTCTCCTCTGGCTAAAAGAAATATTATTCCTGTTGAATTAAGGCTTTTCAAGAAAAAATAGAATGATCCGGGATCAAATCAATATCCTAATGTTATTCAAATATGGATTGTGAAGTTAACCCGTTACTATCTATTTTAAAGGAAAAAGCCACTTTGCGACATTGATTTTAGCCCCTGTCACATTGACGTTGCCTGCGAGGAAGGTGTGCCTGATCGGACTCTGACACGCAAGCTTCTCGTTTATCCTTGATTTGAACGCAGGAGATTCTTCTCAATAAACAGCTGCGGAATTATAATGAATACTCGTTGGATCACTTGCATTTTTCAAAAATAAATTACATGAAACAAAAACTAGAATTGTAATTGAATTGATGATCCATTTGAATTTTAACATGAAATGGATGTCTCGAATTTTATGACATGCACACATGCGTGCGATTTGTCGAAAGCAAGTCCAAAAATCTATCTCAGTACCTTATCAATCAGGTACTATTTTTGGTACAGAGAGACCTGACGCCAGTGTCAAAATTTATATATTTTCCAAGACAGCCTTTTAAACATTCTGCAACTTGATACTGAAAGAGAAATGGCAGTTACAGTTTGTACCTAATAGTCTACTTAACTTAAATAGGCTTCAGGACGTGATCGATTGAACATGCACATTTTCTCGCTTAAAAGCTTGAATGACTTTAACGTTTTTATGGGCAATTAATGTTTATCTTTAAATATTAAGTGCAATAGTTGCGAATGGTTAGACAACGATTTCTGCCTCACATACTGCAAGAGCTGATAATACTGTGTAGCTGAGATTGCCAATTGTAATTTGTCTGTATCATGTGTATTTCCCACCATCTAAAATGTTCAATATCAGGCCGAGTGTAATCAATGTAGGTTTCATCATCAGATCAATATAAATGTCCTTCATAAAATGGCAAAATAACTTAATGTCATCACAGAACTTGTCCCAAATACTCACAGGGGACCATGTTCCATGGTGAAGTATAATTTATCTCAGAGCTTGATCTGAAGTGAGTGCTTTCAATCACAGAGTCACACTATCAATGTGATATATGAGAAAATGATGTGTGCTTTTATTGGAAAAGGATTTTCATTTCAATTCGGGATATTGCTTCAATACGAAAATATTTACATTAAGTTCCAATTTATCAAGTTTAATTGCAAGTTTTACCGCTGTCAGAATGATATCAACAACTTGAATGTACATTTCAAACACTAAACGTGGTACATACTGGAGTCCCAATACGGTTTTTGACGAAGGTTGATTCTAAAATAACAACTTGCTTTAGAATTATCAAGTGAACGCAATAAAATCAAGAAGGCATTCTCTGATGAACCTCACACATTCTCATGGTTATGGATCAATAGACCTGTCACATTCCCACAAATTTATATCTTCCTGCACTGTACATTGTAGCTGCTTCCTTTGCACCAAATACGGCCGAACTGTCAAGTCGCATTGTTATCTTCCCTTCACCATGTTTAAATGTTAATCGTACGCACAATCAAACTTGTTTATATTTGGAACACTATATCCGCTTGTTGCATTGGTACATTTGTAAACAGTCATAAATCTAATTTCTTTCTTATGCCTCATTTTGTTTAATTTTAAACTAATGTAATTGAAAAGATTAATAAGAATCTTTAGTCTTATCACGTAAGTTTCTGTTATGTTTATTTTATTTTTCAGTAAAAGAACAAAATTCTTTGTAGAGTAATCAATTGAAAGAAACAAACTTACACTTAGATAAAATGAAACAGTACAAATTGAATTTACACAGTTAATGAACAAACTATATGTGTTGGTGTGAACACATAAAGGAGGAACTACAGAGACTAAAATATAATTAATAAATGTATACCGACACTTCATGTGACAGTAGGACAACATTCAGGCATCTAGGGAAATGGGATCCCAAACAATGCATCATTTCACTGAATGGCTGATGATTTTTACATGACAGCTCATCACTTTTTAAAAAAGTAATTCCAATACAGAAACACATGTTATCGTGTTCGTTTACTATAGACTATTTATCTTTATTCAGCTTGTACCGTTTTTATCTGGAAGCTTCTGGATATTTAGTTTGTTTGTAAACAACATTTAAACCATTCTGTTTTGAGGGATGACAACTGTCATTGCATGTTTTGAGATACATACATCTAGAGTTATGACACTAATCTTATTGTTTTGTTTCAGTTTAATTTTAAGTTCTTAATCCAGATATCTTTTTTAATTTAGATGCGCATGTAATTTAAAATAAATTTTACACAATTTAACTTGTCATTCCTGAGCTTCTCAAAATAATTATTAATGGGATAACTTTATTGTAAGACCGAAATCTGAGCAAATAGCATCGTTATCGTCGTGTTATCTGACCGATTCTGAGAAGTGTTAATTGAGAATTGAAGACTGCCTGTAGACTATGTAAATTATGACGATGCGACAATCTATAACGATTTTTGGTATTTACTTTAACTAGCATTAATAAAGGTCGTGAGATGAATTCTGTGACAAAGTACCACTGTAGAACAGAACAGAACGATCACAACATCAGCTAATTGTGAATTCCTTATTTGACGAATAGTTTCAAATGATAAACGTCAAATAAATAATAGTCCAAATTTTTGACAACCATATGTAGTTTCTAACAAAGATACATGCTACAAATCTAGGATATATGCACCTTTTTATTAACATGGATGTATTTTTGATTTACAGGTAGTAGTATCAGGTAATTGGGTCACGTTTTTCCATGTTAACCTCATTAAGTCGCTGAGACATGAGAGAAACCTAAGGCTGTGATTGAGCCCTAACACCGCTTGGATGGTGCCTTGATTTGGGAATATCAGTTTTGATGTTGACAACTTTCATCCTTTATGTTTCAATATATCCGACCCTCTTTTTGCAGCATGCAATGACTCCAAGATCTGGTAAACGGTGTAATAACGTAGATCTCAACCAATGCTTTGCTCTTTAACTCACTATTCCAGGAGTGTCTTGATCGGCTGATAGCAACAAAAGTTGTTGTGGACAGCAAAGATCTTTGTCCCAAACCGTCTGGATCGCCAATGGTCGTCACATTATGCTTTTGTTTCATCCACCTAATAGATTTTTTTTGGAAATTCGCTTTACTAATTAGACTAAGTAGTAAAGTTCATATGGAATTGATTTCATCATTGCATGGTTACTGCAAATTGATGCAACCATACAAGTTTCTGTTACTTTACATCAGATTTTAGTAAGCGTGTAATAAAATAATCGATTCTATTTTGAGTTTACTAATTAGTCAAATTGAACAATTGGACTAATTAGTCAAACACATAACCGAAAACTCGATTGTCTAACTCCATTATGTTACTCTATGAATAGGAAGCCTTTACATCTGCAGGTGTAAGTGGAACATACTTCGCCCTGTCTACTTGGTGTTTCGTAATGTCACTGATCAGATTTTGCACAGCTACTTTACATTATTTGACTGTGGAAATAAAACAATTTAGTGTACAGAATCATGTTACCAATTCGCCTAAATCTAATTTTACAGTAGCTACTGTGGCGGAAGAACATGACCATTTTGATAGTAAAAATCATCCATATGTATTGAAGGGTGATCAATTTACTGACAGATCTGCCAAGGCAAGCAGCTTAGTTGTAATCTTCAGTAGAAGCCACTCATCAGAATGGGCCTCCACGAAGTGGGCACTCTGTTTGGGTGTGGAGAAGCCTTACATGGTCAAGGATACATCTCCGCGTTGTTTCTCTGTTTGACCTTTCTTTTAAACATTTTCACGTTTTTTGTTAAAGTTCTGTCTTATTAACTGTCGCACATTAGACAAGTAACAGCCATTGAAGATAGATCTGAATCAGTTTAAATGATGCTACTTCTTTATTTATTTAGTGCGTTTCTTTCGCCCCAAAATCGCCGATAATAGCAGGTTTTGAGGCCATCGATGCCATGAATTTTGGCACCCGCTAATAGGAGATGCCACAGATCAGCTTCGTCTTTCTTTGGGATTTGACTAATTTTTAGGGCTAAAGAAATGCACTGAGTGTTAAATAGGTAAATTTTACTGTTTTTAGTTTTTTTTAAGTTTCCAAAATTTCTGCTCTCAAAGGAAGTAGAAGAAGGATCGCTTTATTTTACTTTCACATTAATTATTAAACTCTATTATGTGAGTAACAACCATCGTTTGTGTTTTTACCATCTATGCTGGTTATGGCTACATGTTTTGTTGCGACCCAGCCATAAAGCTTTAGTTTGATGTATCTGCTGCGTGCTTCATCAGAGCAATGTTAATCTTCAATAGAATCAGACCTAAGCCCTTCAATTCCTCCTGCCAGAGTTTTACTACTCGCATGTGTCCATGTCCCATAGATAGATCTCTAATAAGTCCTGGACCTCTCGCTTTAAACGTATTACTTGGCATTTCTAAGAGTCTGTGAAGGAGCCATGAGTAAGAGTGTACAGCGCTTAACGAAGCCGGATAAAGGTTACACACATTTTGTCGCATCATTCAGCGTATTTCCTCAATCCACATCGCACAGGTAGTTACCATTAAAGTTTTAAAACACTTGAACTATTGTGTGTGAAATTCTTGGCGATAAACCTTCAATAAATTTGTTTCTGGCAAGAAGATTTACTGGCGAATCAACTAAGGAAATTCCTGCAAGAAGTGTTAAAGTATTTATAAATACAGGACCTGCAATCGAGACAGGTATACGTCATATGTAGAGTCGAGTAATTTGGGTTAAATTAATCTGACTTTCTTGTGCTCCTGTTCGTGTAAGATTTTTTATATTCTCTTCGATTCATTGTAGGCTGCTTTATCTTCAGGCAAGGAACTTGTCGTTTTGTCAAATACGAGTGATAAAAGTAATTATCCAATTGCCTGTCAATGTCAAACAATTAGAGATAATTCCGTCATTTGTCTCGCCCGTCTTACACTATTCTCTTGACAGTGTTGATTGATGCAGAAGTAATGAACTTGATATTTGTCAATGTTATGATTAAAAAATGGTTGTTTCTCTTTGGCTTGAAAACGTGCAGTCACTTAGATCTACTGCCAAATGTCTATTTGACAAGATACACACCTACACAAACGCATTTTCAAAATACATTTTATTTTTACATTTTTACATATTTTACACTTTTATCCAGCATTTATATGTTACATAAAAACCGTGTTAACTAACTCAAGGTAACATTGAGCAAGACACAGTTCATCCACTGATGATCAATTCACTTCCATTTTTCTACGGGTCATCCCGCTTAGCTCGAACGCGAATAACTCGAGCTTCCACTTAGCTCAAACCTCTTAAACTGTTCCAACAATACGATATATCTATTGTAAAATTGACGTTGAACTTCCGCTTAGCTCGAACGTCCCTTGAGGATTCGAGCTAAGCCGGATGACCTGTATTTGGTACAATATTGAGGGAGGGTAATACTTTCAGTAAATATCCTTTAATTTCCTACCTGTACATGAATGTTTACAAAACGCAGTGAGATCAGTTATAGAGTTGTAATCAGTCGTTTAAAAGCTGCAAACATTCTTTTTGGAAGGTAGGCAAGAGATTTGGCTGATAAGCATCATATCTTTGCTCACTGTTGGCACAATTGATACAGGACAAAGTGAAACAAGAAACACAATATCAAACTTCGTTCATATCATAGCCTAAGACAAAACAACAAACAATTATAAAGCAGAGGATAAATATTGTCTATATTGGTTTATTGTGGTCCATATTTTAGAGCAACAGTGTAGCTCCACACATTAATCTTATTTAAAGAACCATAAAGAGTTTCACGCTAAGCCTTTCACTGACACAAAACAGTGGAGAATTTCTATTGTTCCAACAAAAAAAAAGAACTTCATTGTCTGATGTTCCCTCGTTAAATATTCACCCAACTGTTATGGGTATGCACATCTACATAATTCTTTATCACATTTGCATTTGAAATATGGGAAATCGTCTTTTCGATCCAAATAAATTTCGTTGATGCTTCTCTCAGGTTGAGTTGATTTGGAACAGGTTATAGTAGAATCCTCAGTAACGCAATAAAGAAAGTAACGGAGGCAAGTAATGAGGATATCCTTGGTATGCTGGAACTGGCATGAACCGCATATTCATCATACACGTACTCCTGAAAGTAAAAGGTACATTATGCTTGAATTAGTAAGTAAACTAATAAGTATGCACTAAAATAATATTCAATAATCACTTCTATTCAATATGAAACAGGATTTGAGACAAGTGTTTTTATTGGAGTTTAGGCAACTTTTGTAACAAAATATTTAAAGATAAAGAATTGAAACAAAGTGATTGATCTGAAAAGGTTAAGTATGCACAATTAGTAGATCTATATAAAGATTCATAGCAGCTTGACACAGGCTTACAAAAACAAGATGCAGGTAACCTTACCTTTTCAGCCTCGTCATATATACTGTTGCCTCCACCGAACATGTCATGTTCAAAGGCGAACCTGTCGTGCTGTCGTGTGGGACTTCTGCTACCGTGGTGTCCAGAGCCCATTCCCGCCAGTAAATCCTCATCGTCCGTCTCCATGTCACCATATCTATCATTGTCTGACCTTGATAGGTCAAGGTCAGACTCTTCTGGATAGTGAGCAACGTCTGTGTTGTCACTGGAGTGAGGATTGTCAATATCACCCTCATTTTCCTCCACTGACAATAACAGTTCGTCCGTATTTGAGGAATGGGACTTGTCTTTATCACCAGTGCTGTCTGTTGATGGCTTTATTTCCAACATGTCTCCTATATGTACAGGCTCCTTACTTGGCGTATTAGGCGTGGTCCTTGGAGCGGGTGAAATACTGACATAAAATTCCGCCATTTTGTTCACGTGACTGACTCTCTGAGTCACGTGGCCATCAGTTTGTAAGGAACTCTGTTTTGTTGGAACATGTTGTCCATTCAGACTAGATATATTGGTTGGCCTTTGGGGTGTTAATGGTAACGTATTTGAATGAGACAAATTGGATGACTTAATATGGGATATTGTATGTGACGTAGGGAGTGAATGTTGCGTCACTGATGATTTGGTAGACGAGGATGACGTAGGAATGGGTTGAGTATTTTGTGCTTCGTCCTGTGACTTTGTAATGCTTTCACTGCTGATCACATGACCATGAACACCTGGAGGGAAACTTGTATTTGTGACTACTGGCACTGTTGGAACAACAGTTGTGCTACCTGAAACACAATTTGAGAAATAATACACCTTTCATTTTGCAACACTCCTCATTGGCGGATCTAGGGGGGGGGCGCGGGAGGCGCGCGCCCCCCCCTACAGCCCAAAATTTCTTCATTTTCATGCAGTTTTTCTCGATTTTTGGGCGAAAATAGGTGAAAAATTGGATTGGCGCCCCCCCTACGGGCCGGGCGCCCCCCCCTACAGGAAATCCTGGATCCGCCAATGCTCCTTTCAGTTACACATTACAAAATGCCAAATGAACATCTGCAGTGAAACATCTACTTATGAATTCACAATCTGTAGCAGACACCTTACACTTTAGTTACTTAACACTTTAAATCGTCAAGATAAACTTCAACGTTAGTCAACTGTCAAACATACTTTGTTCATTGAGTTTATAACATGTTTCACAACACGTTACGTTTCCACCAGTTAAACAAGTATCTGTGCCATATATTGTTCCTATGTGTAAACACCATTGTAATTTATCACCATATGGACAGTCTGAAACAAATGTACATCTCAGATTTAAATAAAGTACGGATAAGGAAAGGATATACATAATGCGGCCGCATTTCCACACATTCCAGTTACCGCTTGAGGGAAACAGAAACTCTGACAACCTGACTTGGTCTTATTGCCATCCAGGGACAATTAATCTTTACTGGCTTTATCAGTGTAGCACCTCTGCTTTTGATTTATTGAGATTCTACGTCCTGGGTTTTCTCGGAGCTTTCTACATAATGAAGAGGTTACAAGTGAAGAAAGCACTCTGCACTCTGTGTGTGAATGGAGTTAAAACTACTACTTTACACTGAGTAATGACTTGCTTTCTTATAAATATTTCAGTAGCAATTATGTTGTTGGTCACATCTTCCGTAGAAGGCCTTTAATGCATGTAGTACGTTGAACTTTGCAGAGACTGCTATTTTATGTTATTTCATGGCTCTAACAGACCGATTGAAGAATTTCCCATTTACCTAATGTTAATTGCTAAATAATTTTTACATACTGCGAATATTAGGTTTTAAATTGCGCGTTTTGGCAATTTGTCAATTTCAACAAGTAAGTTATAGTGACACAGGGATCCAATTAAGGTTCTTAAATTGATATGTGGAGAAACTTTGGAAATAAGTAATAAGTAGACTCTATCTGTGCTGTGTACCTGGTATGCCTGTGTCTAAATTGTGACATGTCTGACAACAGTCCTCTTGACTCTCGTAACAAGATGCCACCGAGTATCGTTTGCCGATGCTGGCACACCATTTCTGCTTGTCTCCAAATTCACACCCTGCAGAGGTGAATATAAAGTGTTTAACAACTACAATTTAGCAATTTAGTTGTCTTTACTTTTCATGTAAACATATCAAAAAGCCGCATATATTTACCATCCTAATGATATTCTATCAAACAGCGTTTGTAGGATTTTTATGCGATGATTTATCAAGTTGACGTTTGCAGTAACACTACACAAGCTCCCAATAAAACGCATTCAAACAATCTCAAAGGTTAAAGTTGCACAGATGGATGAGTAATGCGGTTGAGTCCAGGAATTTACTGAGAAGACTCCGAGCTAATTACCAGTAGATATAAAGCTTAACACTCGAGCTATGAGGATAATTTACGGTACTCACCGGGTATTTCGATCTTGAGTCTTCTACACGTAGCACAACACTCGTGTGAGGTGTGCTTTCTGTAGCACCTGTTAAGTGGCTTCTTCTTCCCAATTTGTCTGCAGGATCTGTGTCTGTCTCTGCATTCTGCAATAAATTGAATTAAATGGATAAAAGGCTGAAGAAATAACCATAAGTCATCTTGTCTAATTTTTAAATTACGAAAGAAATTCCGCTGGGATAGGACTTTTAAATGTGATGTGATCCCGGCCCTGACCAGCAATGCAATGCCAAACAGTTGTTTCTTTTCAGATGGTAGCTACGTCTAACTGGTTATCTTGTCTTTATGCATTTTCTTACCCAAATAACTAAAGTGTAAAATAGACTTTTCAAGTTCCACATCCTAACCAACCTATATTGTGTATTCACTGGTTGATAAAAATGGCTTTATATACTTGTTATTTAAATTTATAGCGAGGGCCAATGGTGTTGGTTGTCAACTATAGTTTAAACAATTATTTTTCTGGTTTCGAAAAGTACCAGTCCATTTTGGAAAGTCGTCTTTTTCATGCGATCTTTCGATACCAGAAATCGTTGGTCAGAAATAATACTGATTGGCAGTCACGACCAAGTAAGGATCTGACTATATTTCAATGATAGTCGCTACCAAGAACGTGATAGATAGCTCCCCGGTACCAATTTCATCTAAATTTGATTTCCATTGTGTTCAAGGTCACAACAGGAACAGAATAGATCTCCTGAGACCATCAGTGGTACAGACACAGAACCAAGGAAAATATTCAATCTAAGTAAAGAATAGCCGCAGGTAGCATGTATAACGGGGAATATAACACCATTAAATCATCCAACAGCTAAAACTTGCACCGAAAAAGGTCTGGTTTCATATTCATAGTAGCAATGAACAAATATAAACTGGGTGAATTACATTGACAGTTGAGAACTCATGAGACTCATCTGTACATCAATTATGCAGAGTAAAAGAGCTGTTACACTGAATATTCCCTGGTGTCAGAAAAATATCCATATCCATTGTCTAGTTTGCAACTTTCCATTTAATGGAATTTGCCTATCGCACCATGATGGACTTCCTGGTAAAATAAATAATAACGTTTAAGCAAGATGGAAATCAATGAAAGTGCACCAAACAAAGACGTTTCCCACGGAACACAAAATAAATATTCCATTGTACTTGAAGTACAACGCGGAGAACAATTATTGAAAATCTGTACAATCATCTCACTTAATTTCACGGCAGACCGAGCAGTTGTGAGGATGTCTGATTACTATACAGATTGTAAGCTAAAAAAGTACCATTGCGTACAGATAGATGAAAGCTGAACAATGATCAATATGATACAACACAGGTTTACACTGCAAATAAATGGTGCTTTGTGGTCTAATCTATAATTCATATGAGAAACCACAAAGGATACGGAAAACGGCAATATAAAAGCTCCTGATAACACATTAGAAACGGCGGTTTACGATGTTATTTCATGTCTACAAAAAAGAAGGTTGAACATGAAACGTTCAACAATCAAACAATTTAATCTGATTGAGATGCTGTAAACGAAGGTCTAACATTACCATTACTTATTAAATGCTATGTCGGTTCTAAAATAGACCGTCTTAATTTCTCAACAAGACCCCGGAATTTTGTCTTGATTTCCTTCATGTTGGGGAGCTATGTAATGAATGAAGCTGCACTTAGTGCTAATTGAAGGCTTTTAAGACCAGTTATGTTGGGAGATTGATTTACAGCGAATCAAATAGATAAGGCATCTCTCCTACACGTACATTCTACCGCACTCACAAAGGAAAATGCGCAAACAAAAGACAAAACCATCGTTGTGATTTCTTAACTTGTACAGGGCATTAGAAAATGAACAAGAATTTATCAAGAAACAACAGAGCGTTACCAACTTTGCAAGATAGTGCCTTTATTACAAAAATTATTAATTCAAAATCATTTTTCCTCATCTTAAATATACTTTGTAAGCCACTTCTTTCATTCCTGCACACCAACTCTAAAGCTGCCTACAGTCAGGAATAAGGGAACAAAGATCCCAAGTGACCACCTGTTTCCATAAAAAGAGTCGCATTTCCCACAGAACTAGGATTATCATCGACCTTTCTATCTATTTGCCGCAAAAGACTTGACGGTTATAAAAGCATGTTGAGTACTAAGCTCTTAGGTAAATAGCACGAGTGTTGACAGGTTAGATTATATGCCCTTATAAATAAGTGTTAAGATCAGAAGCCATTTGGCAAATCAATATCAAGATCTAGGTTACCAAAGGAACAGGATTTACTTTAATCCGCGCAAGCAAGGATTTTTTGCTCTTTGTTTGAGAAATGCGGCAGTGCTGGATAGACGGATGATATCGAACGTCGTGCCTCAAAACAAAGGTTCGGAATATATGGGGAATTGTTTCCAGAGTTTGAAAGCAATAAATGACCTATCAAAGACACACATCATTAGCCTTGAGTAGCACAATAAACTACACGTCCATATATCAATGATTAATTTTAATCACAACAAACAAGTACAAATGGTCTAAATATTTTAAAGATAAAACAGTTGCACATCTTAACGTTCATTTTCACGTCGTTGTGATAAAAGTGTGATAAATAGTATGGCTCCATTTAAATATTTTTTACTTGAATTGCTTCTATCACAATTGGGCTTTTAAAAGAATTAATCGTTCAAAAATTACACGTCTTGTTAAATTCTAAGTGATGTCTCTCCCCAAATGCAATTATTTTGTCATATCTCATCTTCAGTTTGTCACTCAAATTTTCTTCATTAAAGGAGAACATGTAAAAGCCCAGGCGTCTATCTTTATTACGACAATATATAATTTGATTTAATCGGCATCAATTGCATATGACGATGCTTTTGTGTTTTGCCCTTTGATGACAATTACTCATGCTTTTTATATCACATCAAAATAATATAATATTGGTAAATTTCTGTGTAATAATAGATTATAAATGTATGACAATAGTCAATCTCGGCAAATTTCATCATGTGAAAGTCACAATTGATATTTGTAGCCTTATTGCTCTCGTGTTGAGTAGTGAAAGGACTATTGAAGGTTGAATTATCCTTCACATCCAGCTTGTTGAATGCTCAGATTAAATGTCCCAATAAATAACATTATATTATACATGGGACTGCAGTCCACTCAATGCTGTGTCCTTTCAGACTCTCAATGTCATTTGACGAAATAGGCCATTTTGGGACATGTGGGAATAGCGCCTTGACATACTACAGTATTGCCCCAAGTAACCCAACTAAATTTGAAACATTTTTGACTTTTATACAAATTTGGATTGGGAATAGAAAATAGAGAATATCTACCATCCTTATTAATGAGGGGAATTTAACAAAATATGACATATTTTACTTACTTTACTTTCTTGTGACAAATATAGGTTGACTTTAATTTTGATTTAGGGAAGCAGGGGAAGAATTAAAAAGTCAGCAGATCATTTGTACAGTGCTCAATAAAGTGTTGCTTCAAATGCAACGAGCGATGTTTAATTCTCTTTGATGAAACATAAAACAACACCGATCAATCACCCTCATTACTACCAACTTGATAAGATGACGAAATATATGCCATGAAATGAGAGAAGACAATAAAAGAAGATAAAGGTACTAGCATGGCAAGTTTAAATTATGTTTAAGTTTTTGTGTGCATTTTTGCTGATCCTTTCTAAAGTACAAATGATGAATAGGTCCTTTTTATATTATAGCCTGTCCAATCTGATAAATAGAAGGCAAATTCCGTTCTTCAATGCTGTGGCTGCAGCTTGTCAGTAATGATGACTGATTTGGCTACAGAATCTAAGGAAGCCACTTGCAGCAGTAACCCATGTAGATATGCTAATCTGCCGACTCACTCATGGATAGCGAACGAATTCAGGGTGGTCCTGAACATTTCCCTTTTGTATCTTAAGCATATTTAATAGTAATAGATATGATATTTTCATCATGAACAATTTGTTGATTTAAATTTTATTTCTATTTGTTTTGATGCGTATGACACTCTTTGTTCTGTTGATATTTAAAATAGCTACACCTCATTCCAAATCTATCGTATCACATTTGCCACTTGGACAGAAATCAAGTTGTCATGTTTTTGGCAAAGGACTCGGTCACATCAGAGCAAATTCATACTGTGAGCCCTGTGAGGTGTCATTTCAAGATTAATTGAACACGGAATGTGTCTAGCCTTTTGTATTATTTAACAAAGACTTTAAAATGCATTCAAAAATTTAATTTCTCTTTGAAGAATTCAAATTCAACCTTGTTATCTAGTTGTCTTGACACACTTTCACTGTGACATATTTTTCCCAGAGTATTTTAAAATGTCATTTCAGTAGTTTTGCTACCTTTTCACTTGACAAAAAGTGTGATGACAAAAAGAAGTTCCCGAAGTAGATGTAATTGGGGAGGGTTTTTAAATCTGCTTTGGGTGTTCTGGAAAATGATAAGCCGGCTACGAATACGACTAATCCTAATCTGTGCAATGTCGATTGAAGGCAAAGCGTTGAATGTAATTAGCACGATGACAAGCTAGATTAGACGCCTGGATAAATATGGGGATCAATAGGAAGAAATGGGGTATTTCCTCAGTTTCATGTGTTATTTTGTGTTATTTAATAACAGGCATGCATCTCTTGTGCAAAGAATCAGCTACAAATATTGAATAGCGCTTTTAATGCATTCGCTCTGCCTTAAACCTAAGGAACGATTAGCTTGAATTCTACAGAAACAAATGTAGGAAACCGGAATGTTAATTTCCTGTTTGAACCTTAAATCACTTGGGCAAAAGCAATTTTACTGACTGAACAGGTTTGTAGAAAATCCAATGGCAAATTTGTTGTTGCTTTAAAGTCAATTTACAACATTGGTATGCAATTTGCCTTTAGAATATTTTGACTTCCAAAATTACTTTTCAATTTTTTTCATGATTTCTTATAATTTTTACACGGGCTCAATGATTGACATTATTATAGAATTATAAGTATGTTAAACATTGTTTTACTGTTGAATTCACATGTTATTCGACACTTTCGAAATTTTATTCGAAATCTTTGTAACGTCGGGTGGATACCTGTTGTTTTCGACATCAAAAGACATCAGATGTTGGCAGACAACTTACAAAGGATAATCACGCTCTTGAGAAAGAACTAATTTTCCGGCTCCATATGGAGTACATGGAGTACAAAGGGAGTATTAATTAACAAATGCCACGTATCTTTTGGTGTTGAACTAGCCATGGCTCTACTCGAAGTACTTGTCATATCTCCTTAAACATCTGTGTCTTCAGGCAACAATTTTCACAGGTGTGGAAGAAGAGCTGTGGTATCATGCCCACAAAGGTAACAATGATGTAAAATCAATGCTCCATGAGAAATACACACCCTGCAACAAGAACTTCAAATATAACTTCCACTTGGTCAGTTTTAACACAAAGCGGAAAATGCTGTGTTGTCCACTAAATTATTATGCGTTCAAAAAGGCAACCATGAAATATCACGCCTATTACGGCATGTTACCACTGTTGCACATACCTCACAGAGAGATGGCTGTCACATAATAATAGGCTTTGTTAATTGCTTAAGATTCATGATGTTGGAGTCACTAATGTTACAAGTAGTTCGACCTAAAGGTCAATGAGGCTCGTCATGTTACCGCTGATAGTGAGAAAATAGCCACAGGCCTTTTCCTTGGATGAACATCACTATTGTCCTTTTACAATTCAAACTTTTTGACCATGTTCACTGTAAACACGGTTGATATATTGACTAGCAGTAGCAAGCTTTGAAAATCTAAGGTCCCTTGTAACTATTTATATTTCTGTTTGCATAGTCCTACCATTCGAACAAATGTTATTTATTCACAAAAAAATTTTTTTTTGTGAATTATTCAAAAATATAAACTTTACTCAGACTAGCTCTATACACCACATGTAGTTATAAAATATGAACTTTTTGCCTAACAACCATTCCCTGAAGAAGACATAATCATCGAAACCAGTTGGAATTTTGCCCATAAATAACAAATACATTAATAAACAGCAATCCTCAGTGTTTGCTGCCTCCATACTATCATAATTTTTCAACTTACACTGACACCATGTATCCACAGGATCCACTAAGTGATAATAGAAAACAAACACACCAATGACAAGACATGGGCAGTTGGCTCACCAAATGAAGTTACTGACACATCTATTGTGAGTTCTGCATCCTAAGGATTCTGCCCAGAGGCTGATAACACCCTACAAACACAAAGAAGACAATTAGAAATCAAAATTTAAAAAATCCAAAATGGCTACCAAGGCAACTGAAGAAGATGGATGCACTCAAAGACGAACTCAGCTGAATCTTTTGGATCTCAACGAAATTAGGATATACAACCAATTTCTACTCAAAATATGTGATGAATGCATGAAAAAATTACAGAAAGAAGAATTTGATCCCAAACTATACAAGATACCAAAGATTTCAATCCCAAAAAGTGAAATAAAG